>JAOCPS010107164.1:0-15439 GCA_025505425.1 Graphium colonna | reverse complement strand
CATGGGCGACGGGATCACTTACCATCAGGTGAACCGTCAGCTCGTTTGTCTTCCTTTCCATAAAAAAAAAAAAAAATATTCATAAAAGTGTTTAAAAAAGAAAAAAGCACAATATATTCAAAAATACAATACTGGGTTTACAATAAAAAAAAACAACCATCGATAATAAACAAGCGTGGTACAGTCACAAACTTTGTCATACTATAACAAAAATAAAAAGACTTAAACTAATAAAGCTTTCATTTCATCATGATAATCTAATCTTATATATATATTACACATTATGTACATAACTGTACCATAATCATGTGAATCTTAACGTCAAAACAATATTGTATGTTTAAGATGTAATTCGGGCACCCAACTCTGAATCAGGGAATGTAGCACAAACATTCTTTAGTCTGAAAAGAAATATTCACTCGATTGGGTCATTTTGATTTCAAAAACAAACTACTCAAATGATTTTTTCTAAAATTTTATGGGATCAATTTGGATGTATGTCCTACGTGATCAAAAATAATGAATTTAAAATTTTAAGGTTTACAAAAAGAAAGAATACAACCACTTCTATAATTGAAGTTGGTTAAATATAAAGATGTAAACTTTTTATCATATTAAATAACTTTCAAGCTGCTAGTTTTGAAATTTGGAAACAATGGAATTTGAATGTCTCATGCAACCATAGTAATGTTGAAATGTCAATACAACAAATGCCAACAAACAATAAATGCCAAGTAATTTGTTGACAAATTTAGATGTTATTAATCTATTGATTTTAAACTAGTGAAAACAATTTTTTATAAAAAAGACTATGTGATCTGATTTCCTGATTCTCAGTTGGATTACCAGTTTAACTTAGTGAGTTTGTGGATAGTGCATAGAAAAAAAAACAATGATTTTAAATGTTATTGAAATATGAAGCTCGTTTTTCTACGAAAAAAAAGGCTGATGTTGTGCTAATAAAATTCTTACTGTAATAATATTTGGCAGGTTCAAGTCTGTTCACAATAAAAATTATGCACTAGTCACTTATACATCGAATGTTGAATTATTCTAAAAAATTCTTAGAGCAAATATTTTTCCAGAAAACTTCAGTTTTACACAAACGTATGTAAAAAAATTGACATATGATTAATACACAGACACGCTGCGCGTTTACACTACATCAAATTGGTGTTCAGAGTACCTTAATGTTACTTTTAATAATTATTTTTGGATACCTATACAGAGTAATAAATTAATGTGACAATAATATATAAAATACGACTTCGATAAAATCTTAAATACAAGTCTAAATGTTTCATTCAACTAGTCATGTAACAATACGCAACTATTACGTTAATGAGATACGTAGAAACAGCAACGTTCAATATACTCGTATAATTCAGCCGATAACAAATGAACATGCGTGCACATGGTACCACTGATACCAAAGTATCGCGCAATGTCCGCCAACCGAAGGCTTCGTTACAAGCACATAAAGGCACAAAATTCATAAGAAACAGCGCTTAATTCACATGTTTTTATAGTATGAGATATTCCTTAATGAAAATGTCAACTAAGGTGTTTTGTTATACGTACACTTGCTTGAATAGCAAATATGTATTTCGATGTCATATGTTTGCGTATGTTGTTTCTAAGGCCGTTAAATATAAGAATGGAATACCTTAATCTTAGGCCAATGCTTAAAATTACAAGTCTAGTTTATTTGTTTTATAAAATTGGGCATAAATTGACAAAAGTAACTTACGTTTTAGTTGATTTTAAAAACAAGGAACAATCGTTTTTGATCATACATAAGTTTTTGTAGAGCGATTTAATCTCCCAAAGTTATACCGCTTGTCAAGTGTGTGTGCGTGTGATAGTTAGAAAAACGTAAAAAAAATATCGTTAGTGATCAAAAATGATGGATTCAGGTGGTATGGAGGGAAAAGTGATAAGTTACTGTCTGTCGACAGTTCTCTTTAGCCACTGGGTGAAATGCCGTAGCTGCCAAACTGCTCGGGCGGATTCCTCGCGTAGACGCGCGTTGTGACGCCTCAAGCGGCGTACCTGCAAGTGAAATAAAACAATATTAGGATAAATAATAAAATATCTGATGCAACAAAATTCCTTTGAGATGCATTGTAAATATTTTTACAAAACCTAATGAACATCATAGACCTGTCCAAGAAGTGAAGAATCCATTCCTTTTTTTTATGTATATATTGTTAAATGGCTATAATATTATCTGAATACTACAATCAGTTGCCAGGTGATAGCAAGTAAAAGTCCAAATATCCCAAGATATATTATCCTTAATATATTGTTGTATAGCAGGCTTTTTAATTATGTTGTCTTTATTAGATTATCATTTTGGCTATTTCAGGGATAGTGGGACGTTAGATGATAAGGTATTTCACTGTAATCTATCCAGTACAAGGTATGAATAAAGATAAACCAAAGGACTCATCTATTATGCTTGTCAATCGCAAATTTATAAAAAAAAGATAGGAATATTGTCATTAGAAACATATTTTCACAATACCTTATAACATTACTTATACACAAAATTAGCTAAAGGAGCTGCCAGCCCAGACCTGTCTATATGGCCGCTTTAAGTTGATCTTTTTTTTTATTGAAAGGAAGACAAACGAGCAGACGGTTCACCTAATGGTAAGCGATCCCGTCGCCCATAGACACTCGCAACATTGAGTCGCGAGTGCGTTGCCTACCTGGGAAATTGGATAGAATGGGTTTATTGGATAGGATGGGTAGGGATTAAGAATTTGGAAGGAAAAGGAGTGGGAAAAAAAGCATGCCATCCGGCATCCCAAAAGTCATGGATACTCTATTTTATGCCGACTTTATAAAGGGCGGTGGTACTTTCCCGGGCGAAAGCGGCCTTAGAAGTGCAGCAAAAGCTGTGAAAAGATGTTATGCTCTATCACACCAAAATGTTCACTCATTCGCTGCAATTTTCTTCTTCGTTACATACATATATTTATACAGCAACCTTACAACTGCAGTTTTGCCCGTTTCATTTGATTCGTGAAAAATAAATATTTTCTGCTCCATGTCAAAAATGCAAAGTAACTACCCATTAAAAAAATCTCCATTCATCTTACCGTTGAAATTAACAATTTTATAAAAATACTAGTTAACCCGACAGAAGTTATCCTGTATAACAACAAAAATTTCAACCTTTTTTGGACAGAATTGTGATTGTAAACTACTTTCGTATTCCCTTGAACACACACAAAATTTTATCAGAATCCGTCCAGCCGTTTAGGAGTTCGTTAACATACACATGCACTTAAATAATACATATTAAAATTTAATAATATTTTTGTATATATAATTTCTTGTTTTGAAATTATTTAAATATTACAAATGTTCTGATAGCTTTACCGCTCTCCGTTCTACATTGTATACTAAGCTTGGAAAAAAAGTCGAAAGTATAATAGTCTCTATTCCTTACGAAACGAATACAAAAGCCGTCCTCTTAATGTGCAATCCTTTAACCAAATCACGCGAATTTCAAAACTTTCCATGCTGTATGCAGTTTGTGTTGCGTAAACTCTTTTTTTACGGTGCCGCAAAATTCTGCAAATACCATACATGGTCAAGCGACGCGACAAAAATCGTGAGTAAATGTTTGTTTAGGAGCGAACATTGAACATAGGGTTCAGTAAATACTAGTGATGTGCCGGGTCGTTAAAATGTATATCCGCGGATCCGAATACGGATATTTGGTGGCAAGATCCGCGCATACGGTTACGGATCTTCTCTTTACTTTATTAAGCGTACCAATAATACTAAAACTGAATTGATTTCATTACCTAACTTGTATAGTACCTTAGCTCGGTATATGTTTTCATATAAAACTGCCAAATCTTTGATTTCTAGAAATAAAATGATAATCAGATTGGAATTTAATACGTTTCAATTTCTACCTAATTATCTATCTGAAGAATTTTAAGTTTATATTGAAAATTAATATCAAATAATATCCGAAAAGATCATCAGGAAAAGTAACGGGTACGCATACGGATACGGATCGTTTTTTTCCTGGTACATCCGCGGTTAGGGATACGAATCCGAATATCAGGCACATCACTACTAAAAACGCTGTTCAAAATATTAAATATTGGCAAGAAAAGAACAGACGAAGTACTCATAAATAAATGTATCTAATATTAAAAATGCTAAGGCTTAGGAGTTATGATTTTACATCTTACTTATTACCGTAAAATGTAGCTGGTTTGCACATTAAGGTATCGATTTGCAACACGTTTATTTGACTACAGATAAATGAATGGGGTCTAGGAATGAAGGAGATGGTCCGAGAATAAAATCGAATAACCTGGAAAACAAAACAAACAATAAATATTACCGGTTGGAAAACCGATGGCAAGAGCTAATGATAAATAACTTCTCGTATTTCTGACAATTTGAATTCGTTAAAGGTGTTTTTAAGTTCGTTGTAGTTGATTTTACAGCTGTCTACCTTCAAAAACTTTCGCATGAATGTATGCGAATATGACTCAAGAAGTTATTAAGAAAAAATAATGTTAACTCAAAATTGATTTACACTGTTTAAAAATTATATTCTTTTTATTATGTTTATAAAATCGTGTCTTCGTTATTTATGAACCAATTTCAAAAATTATTCTATTGTATGATAGAACATTTTTTGTTTCTTAAATAAAAATTACAAAAGTTAAGAATGTCCGCACATGTCTCCGCAACTTATGAACTGATTTGTTAAAATATTTTTTTTATCTGATAGGGATCTTCCACAATTCCTACAAATTTTTTATAAAATTCGTATTAATAGTTTGTTTTAAAATAAAAATAACGGAGAAGATATGTTTCGAAAGTACCTACTTTAAGGCGTTTGTTATTTACTGTGAAAATAAACTTGTTAGATTTAGTTCACAGTTTTATTAATTTTTACACGGAGGACACTAAGCCTTTTTCGAAAATAGGCTAAGTTTCTCCTTACATCATTAGATAACTGAAAGTCAAAGTCCCCTCAAAGCCGGTGACGGTTGTTAAAAATAATAAAAATAATTGATTTTTAAAAAATGTTACAGTTTAAAAATCAATTATTTTTATTATTTTTTTCATATGACATTATAATTATTTTCTTATTAGATTGTTTGTAATCAGACGACTGAAAATAAGATATAAAAAATCAATACTGTAAGCCATCTTCTTATGGATAATATTTCTACTAGAAAATTTTGAAATCAAACGACAGTACAATAACGAATTTTACTAATATCTTTGTGACTTGCTACGGATACGGAACCACTATAATAAAATACCGACGCCATCTTAACGCTCAGTATTTTTTCTTCACTTCATTAACGAAAGGTGGGCGGTGTGAACATATCATTATCGTTGATCTTTTCATAGATCCAATAAGTGACATCGTAAACATTCCTTCATTGATACTTTGGCATAAACAAACATACAAAGAGACGAAAAAATGTAATGAATGGAATTCCGGATGTCTTATACTTCATGTTTGTAATAATATTGTTTGTTAATAAAACAGATTATTTGTTTCTATAAACTTATCAGGTAGGAATGTCGCAAGTAAACAAAATCTCGAGCGAAAATAATTATAACGTAAGAAATCTTTCTTGAATCTTATTCTTGGCTAGTTGCTGCCTACCGTTTTTCATACAAACGACAATGACCATTTTTATACCACATACCGTACCAAGTTGCATCAAGTTCAAACTGTTTTTAGAGACCGCACTTATGATATTATCTCCTACAGAAGTTATTTCCGTAATTTAACTCCGGGTTTCGGGAATATTTGATAATATTGAAAAAAATTCAATGGGGCGGCATTTTTCTATTACCCAGAGACGGTACTAAGGTTGAATTGGGCCCTGAGTCTAAGTTACTCCTTACACCGTAAGCTTTCTGTAAGTCCGAGTCCCATCCAAAACAGTCACGGCTGTTTGGGTATTAACTGAGCCACAGAAACAGGCAGAGAAATCTTCTAAAAATAGTTTTTTTTTTGTTATATATTATCGGATTACTTTCTATATAAATTTAATAAAAAAAATGTAAAGATGATATTTTAAATAGTATTGATAAAGTACGTTTTCGTTGTATTTTTAACTGACTCCAATAAATGTGGAGATTCTCAATCTTAATGTTTCCACGTTTGTTTAGGTATATTCGCGCATTTCTCAGTCAGATTTTAAAAAAAATCTTTTTTTTTAAATAAAATATAATAATATAATAAATAAATATTTATCTAAAAGTGTATATCGAAACACACTCATAAAATTTTATGAAAAATTGATTAATTAAGGGAATAAGGAGACAAACGAGCTTGTCACGCTGTTCACCTGGTGTTAAGTGATCCCGTCGCACATGTACACGCCCAAGAGTTGCGTGCGCATTGCCAGTCTGGGAATTTAGATAATATACGTTTATTGGGTAGGATGGGTCAGAAAGATAGTAAGGATTAGGAGGAGAGAGAAGTAGTAAAAGAAGAGGGCAAGAATGGGTATCCGGCAGCCCTAAAAGTCAAGCATACTTTATTTTATGCTGACTTTGTGATGATCGGTGGTACTTCCCCGGATAAGCACGTCCTTAGAAGTGCAGCAAAAGCTGTATAAAAGTTTTTGTCCTTTACCTACCACCTCAAAATATAACGAAAAAATATATCACGAAGGCACACTTCAAAGGCGTTTAAAGTCGATTTTTTAAATTTTCTATAAAAATAAATTAAAGATAGGAAAATGATTAAATACCAATATAAAAAATAAAACTACACTTATTAGTCGTAATTTTTTGATATTTATTCCCTGCATACGCGTGGCCTCCTCAAACAATTACCATAAAATTTTCCATACACGTTATCCTAAACTGATTATATTTCATCCAGAATATAGTATTCGTGTCATTTGATAGAAACACAAGCAAACATAAATATTTTTCTAAAACTTATGCGAATATTCGACATTGTAAATTAAACAACTTTTAACACTTTTTTTAATCTAAAATTAGTTTAAAAAAATTTCCTTTTTTTTTGCAGGCTTTGTGGAAACGTCTTAGAAACGTAGCAAGAGCTTTTAGGATATCATACTTTACCATTGTAAAAAGAAGAAAAATCATTATACAAATAGGATAAACAGTACTAAAAAATTCAAACGCCTAACGCACCAAACACCAATACAAGCATGATAATTTTTAGCTGGCAACGATGACTATATCACAATTGCTCAGTGAATGGACAATATTTAACAAACAAAAGGTGATGTTGACATTTACACGGACACTTGTCAACAACTCAACAGATGTTGATAATCATCAGTCTCCCACAACATCCGAAAATCTGTGCTGCCAATGTTGTGAGTTCATTGTAAAAGGGGAAGGAAAAGAAAGGAGAAGGAGATTAGAATAGCCATATTCCATATAGGATAAATAAACCTACAAAACCTTTTTTACGATGGGCTTTATTTAAAATTGTAGTACCCATATGAGCAAGCCACAAGTACAACAACAGCTGTATAAAAGACAAGAAAAAAAATGGTATAAATCTTCATCGGCCTAAATTTTATATATTTTAGTATATTTTCCAATTAATTAAAAAAATAATATGACTATCAATTCAATTGATAATGTTAGTATAGCACGCAATGTCATCACTTATTTTAAAACGGAGATTCTTGAATTTTTTAGCTTTGGTCACTTATAAAAATTCTAAACAAAAATTAATAAATAACCTTAAGTTATAAAATTTATAAAGGAAATTAATAAATAGTTAAAATTATTTGTGGCATTTGATGTGAAATATTAAGCGTGATAAATTGACGAATGTTCCAGAGTTAATACAGGCAAAAAAGATTAATAACGTTCACTCATTGCTATATGGTACCCAACAGCGAAAGAAACTAAAATATCCGAACGTCTACGTACATTGGAGGCGCAATTTGAAGATCAAACAAAACCGCCTGTTTTAAAGTCCGATCACTTCGCGACGACGGCGTATTAAATGTTTTATTCGCTACCTGTCATGCCGTTAAGCCAACCTCAGTTAAAATATGCTTAGTGTCGCTCGATAGACCTAGCTTAGACTTTAAACCTAAAAATCTTTACATTCCTTCTATCTCATCCTTCATAAAGTATGCATGATTATTGAGTTGCCGTATTTTTTTCTCACTCATTTCCCCTGAATATCCTTATAATATTCCTATCCAATAAACCTTTTAAATCCAAATTCCCAGGTTTGCAATCAAGCAACTCTTCGGATGCTGTGTGAGTACATGGGCGACGGTATCATTTCAAATCAGGAATCATCTACTCGTTTGACATCTATCCCATAATAAATAGTACCCAGCCCTAAATAGTTTCAGTTAATTAAAACCATGATTTTTGCTAGACGATATCAGGTATACAGAAGACATAAGATGCTACATCTAAAGAACTATACGCTTTTCGGGGATACAAAAATAACTTCGTGGCAGTTGTCCGACAGCAACTCGGCCTACGAATGTTAAAAGTTTCAACATGATGTCTTGAATACAATTAATTTCATTAATATGGGCAAAGTCGCGAACAAAATCTAGTAACTCAAACGTTGTAATTCCCTACAGTAATGTAGTAGTATAAGCACGTGATTCATACTCTGCTGAAAACGAATCCTACAGGCCCTAATATTTTAGTGTTGTACAACTACTATACTACGATCAACTTTTGTTTTAAGATTATGTTTTGTAGAGTAGAAAGCAAAAGAACGTCTCCTAATCTACAAAAAACATAGTTTGTCAATCACATTGGAACAGTACTGTTTATGAATTGAAAGCGCTCTATATCTTGTTTCTAACCCTCGAAAATGTATGTAATAAATTATGATGATCGACTGAATCCGTAACACGTAAAAAACATAATTTAACATTTGAATCGTAGGAATTGAATTAATTGCTTACGTTTAGCTATAAACATAGTATAAGGGACATTATACTCGTATTAATATTGTATAATAGTCGAGTTTCGTCTATTTATACTACTTTAAATCTACATGTGTTACGTGCATTAATTTGTTAATCCTTAACAACATTAATTTAAAGCTTGGTCCAACAAGCATAAGACTTAATCCTTTAACGTAACAACGATCATGGGATTACAAAATAATTTCAATGTCAACGTCACCTCGATTTTTTGCCTATTTATATTAATATTCGAGATCGCTATCTTAAATGATTGTAATAGCTTATAATGTATTCAGTGCCGTGAAGATAGTAAAAAAGTCGCTCGAGACGTTCCGAGAAGCATGTGCCTATAACTAATGACAGTGTTTTTTATCGCAACGTATGCTTTCGGGCTAATCGGAATATTTACAGACATGCCACAGACTGAACAACATTCTGTATTTGATTTATTAATCCTCGAAATTGGTGTCTAATGATTTTCATTTTACATACATATCTACGCTGGATTCGATTGGCTATATGACCGACCAAAACTAGTCTCCCTTGTCGCTCTTAGTGTAAATCTTATAATCCCGATTGTAATTTCTAGCTCCTCGTTAAATCTCTGACAGTTGCAAAAAATATTTTTAACATTATGTCACTTTTTTTTTTCATTTAAAAACGTTATCATCTGCGTTTCTTCATTTGGTTACTATTAATTTTGCAAATTTTAATGCGATGTTCATATTTCCTTATCTATTAGGTAAAAACCTTATGAGTGAATAATTCTTTTTTCTTCTTGAAATTAAGAGATACGCTCTTGTCGGTGAAACGACTTCCGACTTCAACTCCCTGTCATTACAATTTCCTTAAAACCATTGAAGGGGAAGACCAAGTATCAGTTATATACAGCAGATAGAGAAGACGAATGTCATGTCTTATCAAGATGTCAAAAGACTGGCGTAGTGAATAATTAATGGCAATAAATAAATACTCGGACAAGATATTGACAGAACGAGAGAAGCTTGAATCTATGAGACTGAGGCACCCAGTTTCAGGCTACGCCAAAATAATAACACAATATGACCAAAAATAAATAATGTGCTCCATAAAGCGCCTGTAGAAACCTGATTCACTCACTGTCAATTTGTAAGATTTTTGTTATATATTAGTGTACAGTTGTTTTTAGTAACTTATATGAAACGCTGAAAAAAGAAGCATCACTATTAAGTTTCTGCTCTGATCGAAAAAAATCATAGATCCAGGTCTGGATGAGTGTAGTCTTCCAGCCATCTACCTCAACAAAAGAAATGCAAATGTATAAATATGATCCACATGAATCACAAATTATTCATCCAAACATTTAATACAGCAATCAAAAGGCCAAGCGTAAACATGCTCAGCACAGCACTTCAAAGAAAGAATTTCAATAATACTTCTTCCTTTAAATTCGAAATTAGTACAAACATTCGTAATGATTAAGCAAACACGTTTGATATTAAACAAGATTTTTACAAGACAGGAATAAAAGTTTACCCACTGATTCGAAAATACAAAGCTTTTGAAATGAGCAGACAGATATACGAATGATAAATATTTTTCTGTTATTCCCCCGTTCCATTGCAAATTTTAAATTCCTTTAAACCGGCTTTATTTTTATACAGACCACGAATAAAATCCCATCTGGCACTATTTATCCTGAATTTTAGTTTAACTGTAAGAGACCATAGTAACTTTATTACTGTTCCTTTCTTAGAATTCTTTGTTTGTGAAGGTTGTTTTCGCATCTTGTTTTAATTAAGATACTGTCAAGGTGGTAACATATTATGTGTATGTGTGTGTGTGAGTGTAATAACGAAAAATTTCAAATTCAATTATGTTAACATTTATAGATAGATAATATGTTTTTTGCACATACCCGTTTTTCCCTGTACCACCCAAAAGCTGACTGGGAAAAAATGCCATCAGGCATCAGGTTCGCCTGTGTATATTATTTGTGCAGAATTGTAAATAAATAAATAACTGAATTCTGAAATATATATTATCTTTTCTATCCCGTCGAGTCAAAGTCGTAATAATTGAAACTACCTTCAGGACCTATCTTATTTCCAACAACATTTTCGGTATATTTTATTGATAATAAAAATATCATTTATTTTGATTCTTGTTCTTCATTTTCTATTCCACCACTGAAAAATTAGTCGATCTTTCGAACTAGTAAAGTTAAAAAAACGAATCATTTCACAGAGCTTCATAGCATATTTCAACAGCCCAAAAAGCTTTCCGTTGCCGATGATATGAAGTTAGCGCTTCCATAATTCCATCTCATCAATCACGCAACCAACGTCTTACATAACACAATTTGTCTCGTTTAATGTACTGTCAGATGGAAACGCTCCGTTCTTAGATGCAGCCCAACGGATGGCTTTGCGCAACTATGCTGACACAGATTCTATTATTTTTACTCTCACACGATAAGCTTCGTTGCAAAGCTCCGACGCTCGCTTTCGTTTAATACAGGGAATTTATTTATTCATTATCTATGCACAAATTGTTGTACAATGGCGGACTTAATGGCGATGGCATTTTCTACCAGTCTACCTTAAGGTGGTGCAGAGATTTAAAGAGGGGAGGTGCTCTAATATGATGATAACAGAAAAGTTGTATATTGAAGATAATTTTGAAAATACAAAATAAATAACATTAAGACAATAAAACATCTTATAACTTATATATAGATAGATACTATCACAGCATCTGAGGAATACGTGATAAACATAATATATATTATATACATATTTAAAGTATAAATACTACATATATACATGAATAAATAATAACATGTATACAGAAATACGTTTATTTGAAGATATTATTATTCTGCTGACAAGTTCTTAAGCAGTTGCTCTTTCACTTTTCTTTTAATATCTACAATACTTTTGGCCATCCTGATTTCGATATAGATGCTTCGGGAATATGTTGACATATAAATATGTTGTATTAATTATATTATGATTGGTTTATTTTAAAATTGGTAATATTACAGATTACACGATAAATAAAAATTCCTTACAACTGACTTATATCGTTACGTATATCGTATAGAGGGCAGTCTTCCTCGTATATCTCCATAGAGCAGAGGTAGGGTTACCACCTTCATTTTTGAAAAATGGTAAGGTAAGGTAAGTAAAGAACATTGGTTTTGTATAAAATTAAAAAAGTATATCGCGATAAAATAAAGTACGATTTATTTTAATTTATCAATTTGCTACAAATACATTTCTCATTACATTTAACAAATAATTTTATGAAAAATTGTCGGTCTTTTTTACTCAAAACATTTTACAACCTAAATTCTTGTATTATGTGAGAAATGAATTCAAAAAAATTGAGTCATGCAAAATTAAGTTTCGCTTACATTATTATTTACGTAAAGTATCGAGTACAATAATCATAATTAGTACATAGTAGTAACATTCAATAATAACGTACGGGTGGCAACCCTAAGCAGAAGTCCCACTAAGCTACTTTCTGCCGCCCTCTTGTTAAAGTTCTATTATTTATTTCTAAGAAAGTATCTGAAATCGATCGCGGTTTGTTAAAAATATTATACATCGTCCTGTGCCTAGAAAAATACTAAATTAATAACCGCGAGTTATGGAAGATATAAAAACATAAAAATCAATTATTTGTCTTATGAAACTAACAATGTAATAATGTTCGAAAATTTTTCAATAAATAATATATTTTTTTAATAAATAATAATAAATGAGTCAATATTGTAATGTGCGCTTTTACGCTTGTAAATTTTATGTTAGAGATGACTTTTGAGTTATCTAAAAAGTCTTAAATCTGTTCAATTTCATTATCAGATCGAGGCTTTTAGGGTAGACCATAAAGGACAATGCCCATATTCATATGGCAAACCGTACCAAATTTTACTAAGTTCAAGCATGTGTTTTTACAGACTAGACCTGTTATATTGGCTACTAAAGAAATTATTTTAGTAAAAAAAACCCCTGGTTTCGGAGATATTTGATAAATTCGACGAATTGATTCATAGAAAATAGCTTCTATTACATTCTACATAACTATGACAGATTGCGCAAACGTCATGTAGGTAAAGCCAAATTCATACTTAAAATTAAATCCATAAAGTCAAAAGTCTTAAATATTATGAAAATAATTACTATATAATTTTGATGTTGATGCAAGAGAATTCTTGGTACTAGTTTTGGGCATTATCCTTTAATGGCATATTTCTTTTCGGATATAGAACTACGAAAGTTAACACAATCGACAGTTGTGTTCCTAAGACATTATTTTAATGATAAAATCAATTTTTTAATTCATTGTATATAACTAATATTCATATTAATCATATAGCCTGAACAATTTAAACAGCCTGTATATGGTTTGTTAAAACCGGTTTTCAAATATTCCAAAGCATAAAGCCAAATGCAATACACCTACGCAGTATGTGTAAAAACGTGGTTATTTTATATTTTCACAACGATTAAACATTTTATTACTTAAAAATATCCGGTATAAAACAGTTATTTTTACGCTGCTCTCGCCGTGTGATTTCCTGTGACACGCCGGAAATGAAATCTATAGGTGATATGCGTTTTTCTTATTTTTTCCAACTTCTACGCTTTGCCACAATATTTTAGTCCACATCGTATAGTGCAAGGACGTTTAAAATATTTGGACAAAAATATGACACTTGAAAAAACACCCGCATCTGCAGTTTACACAAATAATTGGTCCGAGTGTAAATCGAACCCGTTCCTCGAAACTGTTGTTACAAGGCGGTAGAGCATAACATATTTCTACAGCTCTTTATTGCACTTATACAGCAGCGCTCGCCAGGGGAAGTACCATCGCCCTTTATAAAGTCGGCATGAATTTTGGGGGTGGCGGATTGCCATTTACCCTTTTTTAATCCCTCTCCTACTTTAGCCAAAATCCTCAACCCCGACCCCATCCTATCCAATAAACTTATGCTAGTTTCCTAGTTTGACAACGCACTCGCAACTCTCCCGACATTGCTTGTGTCTATGGGCGATGGTATCTCTTACTTTCGCCCATAGACCCAAGCAACTAGATCATAAAATTAGATGAACCGTTTGCTTGTTTGTCTTCCATTCCATATAAATAAAAAATAAAACTATATACTACTATATATAAATAAAAAAAATTGACAACTGCGCCATGGAGTTATGGTCGCACTAACCAAAGTCTCTAAAAATACACGCAAACCATGTTGATTATAAGTACTTACCATAATATGTACCTTTAGTGAGTAAGCCAGGGTCCAGGTTGATAGATAGTCAAAAATCAGCAAAGCCAATGCAACAATTTTGGGTATTTCTAAAAATCAGGTGTATTTGTTATTCTTTATTCTATATTGTACACAAAATAGAGCCAAAAAAAACAGACAAATATATAACGAACTTAACCCTAGAAAGAGTTCTCTTCCAGCAAACCTTTATTATTATTTCAATTCATTCTCCGTCTGTTTTCTTTTAATGAAATATATTATTTTGAAAATTGACATCGAAATAAATCTCTGTTATTTTGTTTCTTTTCTTACTTTTTTACATTTAAAAGACCTACACGTCAGTTCTGATAGCATTATATATCTATGGCAGAGAGCACGCTACGTCCGTTTATTTAAATAGCAAAATCAAAGTGAGATTATTATTGGTAATTATTTTGACAGACGCGACCGCTTTTTTCTCTCAGTGGCTCGTGACGTCAGAGTATTGGACCATATTTTAATTACCGTGCTGTGGTCTGTTTGAAGCGCTTTTTTTCTTTCTTAAATCTAAACAGATAAGACTAGTATTAAAGATATTATTTAGTTTTAATTACAAAATAATGAGAACTTTAACAATATCAATTAAAAACTCTAAAACTAAATAATTACGTAAAGTAAATTACTAAAAGTATTGCTCTTTTAATTGGCTGAGATCGGATTAATTTTCTCTTGTGTTTTTTTAACCAACTCGTGTTATAAGAAGACAGCCATATCAACTGTCAACTTGACATTGACAAGCTACGGCCTAAAATATCTTTAGAGGTTATAGAAAATAAAAAATATTTTTTAAATATTTTATTTTTAATATAAGCCGTTAAAATTGAAAAAAAAAATTAGCCATTATCTTTTAAAAAATGTGCAAATTAGAATACGTATAATTTATTCCTTATGTTTATTTCTTATGCTGTTAGATCAATTATGTATATAAAATATGGAAAGTTTTAACCCTTAAACAAAAGCGTTAGCATAAAAAATAAAAGTCATTAGTTTCTCTTTTCCAAAGTATTATTTTGGCACTCCCTAAACATAAAAAACTAAAATATATATATATATATATATATATATTTTTTTTTCTATGGAAAGGAAGACAAACGAGCAGACAGTTCACCTGATGGTGATCCCGTTGCCCATGGACACACGCAACATCCGGAGAGTTGCGAATGCGTTGTCAACCTAGGAAATTGGATACAAT
>JAOCPS010107053.1:0-15445 GCA_025505425.1 Graphium colonna | reverse complement strand
TAGAGCACTAACTTTTGCAGTTTTATTCAATATTGTAATTTTTTCAAGGTGGTCTCAAACTTTTGGCTGGCAGTGTATGTATATCAATACATTTTGGTTTTCTATCTTTTCATGATTCCGATTACCTGTTGAGATTATACATTATTGTTATGATTATTTGTCAAGTAATGAAGAGATTAAAGGTTTCTATATTTATAGAATGACTAAGGATTATGTTTTATATTCCTGCCTTTGAACATCTTCAGCAGGTGGTATATGAAGGTCACAGTGTAACAGTTTATTGAGAACTACTCGGTTAGTAGTGTTAGCTATTATCTTAAGTACCTTATTTCTGAACCTCTATATTTAAATGAGATGCAAAATCCTTATAGCTGGATACCGTATGTACAGATTCTTGTTTTCTGGAGACAGGACATGATCCTGTTTGTAGAGTGAAAGTAACATCTAAATGTTTCTTGATGATTAATGATTACTCAAGTTCCTCGTCTTGATACATTTAAGAAGTTCACATCCTGTAGGTGAGTACAATAGTAAAGTAAGTTGATAAAATTAAAAGTACACTTTCGTAAAGCATATATATATATAATTCAATTTTATTAATTTTAAATTCTAGATAACGATATTCGACAGTTGTCACATCATGTATACGTTAATACGAGATGAGAAGAATAAAACATCACATAGATATTCTAAGCATAGATACATAGCAAAATATTTTGTAACGTAAAGAACCAGCGGTACGGTTTGTTTGATAAAAACATGAGATAATGGTACACACAAAATCGTAAAACCCTCAGTAATATTTTGAATGATATCTTTTACAGAAAACAGGGAAACTAGCAAATGAGGGCCTAATGGTGTGATGTAACTGCAATGATGGTATATGTATCTAAGTATATGTGTTTATGTAAATATATGTATTTTATAACATGTACATATATATATTTCAAAATTTATGTCTTATTTACTTGCATTGAAGAAAATTGGATAATTCTTTATACTTATTTTAGATAGTAAGCAAATTTATTTTGTATATCTACATATATTCCTGGGATTTTATTTATTATTGCATATATATACATTTATTATACAAGGGTTTCCTGGGAGAGAATTGTATAGGGTTCAACATTATACTTTTTTATTTTCATTTTTTGGTACCATAACGTTATTGTGTACAATAAAGAAGAAAAAAAACGAAAAAACAAGAAAGACGTTTTGTATACATTCATTCATAAATTTATTCAGTTTTGCATCTTAAATTGCATTTGAAAAGGTAAGACAGTTTTTTTTACATATACATAATTATATATTTCAATATACAGATATCCAAATATGGAAAGATACACAATTTTTACTACAACCACTGAATAATAGTTATATTTATATCACATTTGATAAAATATTGAGATTTCTTTTTTACTAGTTCTACTTATTAGCCCTTAATATTACCTTCCATTTCTAAATTTGAATATATTCTTGGCTAATATGCAATTCTGAAAATGTTTCAGAGTTTATCTAGTTTATTTTAAAGATTAAAATATATACAGACTAGGCTTCAACCTTCAACAAGTAGACAATAAACTACAATTTATTTTAAAATCTGTCTTGTAAGAGATAAGCACACATAAACAAATAAACTGTGTCATGTAATTTACAAAATTCATTATAGATGTATAATTTTTTAAATCAATACATATAATCCATAATCTTATGCAGAATGGATGGCAATGTACTGTTTGTAAATTTTACATACACAGCATTTGTTTATATAAACTATTATCAGTCTAATTATATAGATTGTTTCCATATCATACTAATGCCAAAATGACTGACATATAGTTATATAGATCACAAGATAATTATTAATTGTAAGCTCATTGCATCATACATTTATGCATAGAAATATTTACATACTTCAATTGGAATATCTTAAACTTTTCTGCAATAGATTGACTTGAAAACATACATAATATTATACTTGGACATAAGTATTTGGAGTGTTTTGAATGGCTTTTAATATCTATGTAATTTGAAATAAGTAGCATTTCATTTTGTATTATTATATTTAAAGTTTTGTTGAATTTATATATTATTCAATATTTATCTCATAATGCATACTTTTGCCTAGATCTTTCATTGAACATGGAAAGTTGTATTACAGGAAAATAAGATTATTTGTTTTCAAATCCCTAAATAATGACATATTTGTAATTGATGTACAGAAACCCTAGATACAATATCAACATCCCACAAACGTCCAAATGATATAAAAGCACAAGTTCCAATTTTGCATACATTTTTTACTACCTCAATCTTGGAAACTGCAGTTGGATATTACTTTTACTTAAAATAATTTTATGTTTTGGATGTAAGATGAAATACACAAAAAAATAACATTCAACATTGATATACAACTAGATGATGCCTGCGGTTTAAATCGCGTGATATGCTTGGTAAGGATTTTAATTTAATTTATATGGCATCCTAATTTTATGCAGTCAAAGTTACCATTTATACCATCAACTATCTGTCAAACTATATCATGTCAACAGTCAGCCGTTTTGAAGATTATTTGACTCAACAAACAGACTGACAGGCAAAAGTTTTAAAAATTGGTTTTTTCCTTATTAGTATCCATTAATTTCATGTGAATTCAGTAAAAAAAAATTACAAAAAAATATTTTTTATTTCATATGATTGTTTATTTTTATTTGAGACTGTATCTACAGTGTTTTGTATATCAATTATTAGAGCACATTTTTTTAAACTTTTGCGTCATATATTTCTTACACAATAACGTACTTTAGTCCTTAGACACAAACTCACACTGTCACAACACGCACAGAGTCAATACACACACACCGTCTAGAGGTGTGCTTAGTATCAGAGATTGAAATTGTCCAAACGTAGTTTTCCCTCATTTTCTGTCAAGTATAGTAAATCGGCCATGGTTTGCTCGCATATGGCCTCTTCAGCCTTTTCAGACATCTGAAATAATTTATGATTGATTAACTCGTGCGATCGGACGGTGCTCACGTTAAGATTTTATTTTGAACTAACAGTTCTTTCTTCGCGGCAAACTGTATATGGTTAAATAAAATAACCTGATAATACAAATTAAATTTAGCTATATTTACAACCTTGTATTGTTCCAAATCAATAACTTAGATCTGTAGTTTACATTGATAGTTAAAATTTAATTTCACAAGAAAAAAAAATAAAATTCAATTCTCTTGTACCGATCAGTAATTATACTAACACAGAACAAGGTTATTTCATAAAAAAACGACTTCAAATGCCTTAGAAGTGAACTTTCGTGACATTTTTCCGTTGTTTTGATATCGAATACAAACTACTAGACCGTTTTTTCTTAATATGTTATGGAACTAATCCGGCAATATATTATACTTTCAGATAAAAACAAATATAAATCATTATTTATAATAATATTAGTCGACATAGTGGGGCGCAAGAAAATGAAGTATCTATATAAAAGGTTAATTTAAGATCTGATTCTTGAAAATCACTGTCAAGATATGAACGTGCTGTCGATGCTTAAATTCAAGCTTAATTGTTACTCATATATTGCATACATATCGGGAATTATTATTTACGAATGGCGCTAGTTCTAAAACATCATTTGACCATAACTGTGTTATAAAAGTACGGGCATTGTTTTTGACCAAATTTTCTAATGAATAAATGAAGCAAGGATGCCGGCAGCGAACATATGGCCAGGTGACCCGGAGAAGCGGCGGCCCTCGCCGTGTTCTCCCTGCTATGTCCGTCCGTTTCGTAATTAATTACTCAATTTTCGATTCAGTTCGCTCAGTGGTCAATTCATATTTATTGCTAATATTGCTTTTATTCTCCATAAATGATTCACACATATGCCGTCGTCGAATATTGAAAGTGACGTTTAACTTACCGGTCTATAATTATACTCTGGCGGCGGTGGATGCTTAAAATTGGGCCCAAAATTCACGCTGACCGTCACACTTTTATGCAGCGATACAGTGGGATAATAACACCCTTGATATAAATCTCTGAACGCCTCTCCCTGACATTCTCCGTTCTTGAAGAATAGAATGCGGCTGGCCGGTAAGGGACGCAGGCTGCTCAGAGATTCTTGCACTTTGTCCTTGTCCTCATAGTATAGATGGCTCTTGAATTTCACCAGTGGCTGAGGAATAAATTAAATTTTTTAAGATAATAGAGCACAATATCTATTTACATTACATTGCTTCCGTAGTCTAGTAGTACATGCTTTACAAAGCGGAAAACGTGGATTGAAATCCCGCGGGAGGACAACTTTGTGTTGGCTTAGGGGAATGTGAATAGTTCACCCGATTGCCTGAAAATAAAGATGATCCCTGGCGTCGGATGGGCATATGAAGTCTGCGCCTGATCTCATCGAGCTACGACAAGAACTGTTGTAAAAAACAGACATTTTTCCTGTGTTTTAACGTACACATACATATGTACTGTTAAATCTTCTGCGCACACACATCACAGTTGTTTCACCTGATATTACGTGATAAGCATCGTCAATGGATATTTCCAATATTTAAACACTGACTCTTGTGTAAGCTCTGGAAGAGTAGTCAAGGGGTGGAACGGTAAAGGATTCAATGACAGGTTAGCGCAGTTGCTAAGCTACGGCTTCATCGTCACAGTTATGTTAGAACGCCCCTGTAACACAAGTCAAGAGCTCACAGTAAGGGCAGCGCTTTCTAACAATAATAATATTTGTTTAACCATCCTATAAACTCACAGCCAAGCATTTTATTTGTATTTTTTTCTTGATCCAAGACGCTTATGAGAGCAGCAAGAAATGTAGAATGTAATACTTTGCCACTAGGTAAAACTGCTTGACATTAAAGTATACTTATTTTTAATACCATATTTACAACATACCGATATCTTACCAACTGTTCCCCGCGGTTTCATTCCATTTTTTCAAATCGATCCTTTATGTAGTGTATCCAAGTGGTATCCATCCAAGGTGGTAAAGCATAACATCTTTTCATAGCTTTTGCTGCACTTCTAAAGCCGCGCTTGTCCGGGGAAGTACCACCGCCCTTTACAAAGTCGGCATAAAATAAATTATGCATGACTTTTGGGGTTGCCAGATGGCCATGTCTACCCTCCTCTTTTCCCACTTCTTTTACCTCTAAATTTTTTATCCCAACCCATCCTTTCTCATAAACCTATTCTATCCAACTTTCTATGTATGCGTTGACAACGCACTCCCGACTCTCCGGATGTTACGTGTGTACGAGCGACGGGATCGCTTACCATCAGTTGAAACGTCTTCTCATTTGTCTTCCTTTCTGTCCCAAATTTAATTTAAATTTGTTTTTGCGTGATCGAGTAGCAAACATACAAACTTTCATTTATTAATAATAAATAGAACTACTCACCCTATCTTTGTACGTGTTCGGAGTGTATTTAGTGGTAGGGCTGTCAGGTAGCATTATGAGAAAGCCCAAAGTATCGCCTTCGCCGTATCCATTGCTGTAGTGCTTGCCGCGAGATTCGTGGAACCTGCATATCGTTAATATCAATTGCCTAATGTTATACAAACAGATTTAAACAAAAAATCTTTCGGTCGATATTTGGTTAAGACGGCTTATCGAAAAAAAAAATAAAAAACTACGCAAGAGACTATTTATTTCTTCGTATATATTCTTTTCGAAAACAACTCACCGCTTAATCAATTTTACAATGAATTCGTTTCTTTTCATAAACGTACAATTCCGCTGGCACTTGGAAACGCAAAACCAAAATGCTTTTGAAAAAAAATTGCGTTCTCTGCAGAGTGCGTACAATTATCTACAATGTTAAAGTTACCGTTTTGTTCAAACTATTTTAAATATCACATTATGCTAATATAAACATTATTATATGAAAATTATTCTATATTAATAAATATTTATAAGTAATAACTTTTTAATCTCATTTTATTTTGTAAAATAAAAAAATAACATTCGTAGTGTATATTTTTGCACAAGTAACCCCAATGTTTACATTTTGGTCGTCTAATTACGGGACAAGGTATAAGTGCAAACGCAACCGCCTAACTCCTACTCTTTAAAAATAAAGAATTACCCTCGCTAAATGTAAATCCGTTGTTTAATAATACATCGAAACATATCTATAGAAATAATTAACATTGATGTATTTTTGTAATGACAAAGACAGAGATTTTTAAAGCATGTCAAAGTAATACGAAAGTAAACAAAGATTAAATTTTTAATCTTTTTGTCTGTTAGTATGCCGCCTCTCTGAAACGACTGGACTGATTTTGACAAGATTTCTACTGGTAGATAGCTAATAACATAAGTAGTAGCTTCGCTACTTTTTGCTATATGTTTAGGGTCCCGGTAAAACCTCGTGCAACATCTAAAGTGAAGACAAACATTTTAAAATACAATAACAATATCCCACCTGGTGCCCTTCCTACTCCGCCACGAATATCCAAACTTGTCATATCCCAAAGGAGCTTGGAGATTGGCATACCGCCGTCCCCAGCCTAACCTCGTAGCTGCTCCCTCGGGCATCTCCTCGACGGAGGCTTCCCAGTACCATGCACCCCGCGATACGCCTAAGAAATACATCGTTCATGAAAATATGAATGCACTTTAAGTTTAGTAGTCGTTCATAGCTAAAACACCATAATTATGATGCCACAGCACACGCAGAAAGCTGCCAGTTATAAACATCCATCTCAAACACACGCCACCCCTTCCATTCCATTCCATCATTGTTTTTTATTTTCATTTATCTGCGCTTTCATCTTTTTGCTCTTATTCTCAAAGAAACTACCGTTTAATCTACCTTTTATATTTTTCCACAATGGCAGGTTATAAAATCCAAATCCTTTAATATAAATTAGGTTTTATTTTAAATCACCTATGACATTAATTTCTTGTTCTTCAAGTTCGAACTTGCGTGCATGACAGTAGTTTTAATAAAAAATATGGCTGTTTACCAGTATTTTCCAACTTCCTAAAGATTGTCAGGCAGTTAGGTCAGCCATTGTACTCCTTTATACAAGAGATTGATTTACTCACCATGCGTAGCCCGCACCATGCAGTATCCCTTCTCCCCCGTCACCGCCAATCTGTCCTCAGACACCTTCAACTGGGGCGCCCTATCGTGCAAGGCTAGCAGTACTACTCCAGGACAGAGCGAGCGGTATAACCAACCGGGTATGGGCTTGCCGCTCCACTCGTTGCTCTCGTCGAACTCCTGTAGAATCAAAACGAAGATTATTTAGAAGAGGTTCGTATTCAAAATATATTTATTAATTTCAACCCTTGCGCGATCTTAAAAGGTAAAGTTTCACAAGGTGGTAGAGCATAACATCTTTCATTTAGCTTTTGCTGCACTTCTACAGCCGTACTCGCCCAGGGAAGCACCACCTTTCACAAACAGTACGGCATAAAATAAAGTGTGCATGGCTTTTAGGGTTGCTGAATTACCATGCCTACCCTCTTCTTATTCCCACTTTTTTCCACGCCGAATCCTAAATATTCGTACTGACCAATCCCTTTCAACAAATCTGTTCTAATTTCTAAAACAACGCACATCGGATGTTATGTCCATGGGTGACGGGATCACTTACATCAAAATTATATTTATTCACAATTTTTGAAGTACACAGTCTGTTTTAGACCTACGTAAATAACAACAGTATCATTATCACACACTTGAGTCATCAAAGTATTTCGATCAGTATAGTAAGCTTCATTTAAAATTATAAATTTAAAGTGTTAAAATAATTACTGACATCGGTTCTGTGCACGCTTCGTAAAGCGCTTTCAAAGTCGGAATGAAATATGCATGACTTTTGGGGTTGTCGGATGGCCATTCTTACCCTTTTCCTATCCCATCCTTTCCTCTCCAAATCCTAATCCCGAATCCATCCTATCCAATAAACCTATTATATCCATTTTACCAGGTTAATAACACACTCGGGGCTCTTCGGATGTCGTGTGTATCTATGAGCGACGGGATCGCTTAACATAATGTAAACCGTCTGTTTCAGTCGCAATACAAAATCATAATCACGTAGACGATTACATGACACGCGCCAACATATCGACTATTGACCACGCTTGTCTACGTCGCGTTTGTATCACAACAAAAAGAAGAAGTGTGAAGAGTGCCTAAGAAGCTTTTCAGAACAGAAAACTGGTATTTGCAAAATAATCTTAAAATTTCATGCCTGGGACGTTGTAAATTGCAGAATAGCTCTTTAGAAGATCCTATTTAAGAGACGGCGAACGATGTCGTGTATTAAAAATTTTACGATTTGGATATATCCAAATAATAATCAAAACTGCTTCTTTTACGGGCCGATAAGTGGAAAATGACGTCCCATTTGGGTCATTGAACGTCTCGTGAATGGTGCTCCTGAGCTATACATTTTCGGCACGTTGCAACATAAAACGCAAAAACAATTTTGAAACAAAAATTTTAAACGAAATAATTTGCATCAACACGCACCTGTCTGAAGGGAGCATGGGGGTCCGGTTCGGCCAAAATATACCTATAGCCGTCCTTATTAAACGGATGTTCGGTGGGATATCCGTGCGAAGGTAGTTTCAAAGCATTCAGGTCGCTCGCCCGTCCTTTCTTTCCTACTGGAGCGCCTGCCTCTAGGCCTCCGACGGCAGGACGCCGCTTGCCCTGTCTGCCCTTCACGTTGCCTGCTAGTGGAACTGTAAATAAAAAAAGATTTTTTAACGATATAATTCATATTATACTAACACCTAAAACACTTTTTTTTGTCTCAGCTACTAAGGCCTGTAGCATATGGTTTGTTTCCGAATAGGCAATTGAAAAAGTGGTGGGTATTGCAAGCTTTGTCTACGGAAGGAAACTGGACGTGTGGGCCTTCGGAAACATTTTGTATGCAAGCAGGCGGAAAACGTATGTGTACGGCAAGCTTAAGTAGCGTATTAATATGAATCATGTACCAGATTATAAGAAAGATCTACTACCAATACAATAGTGAAAATCACATTCAATTTCCCGCAGCAGTTTTTGTGATATGTACATATCCTAGTACGTACAAACATACACAAAGACAAAAAAATTAAAAAAAAAATATTGTTATAGTCTATATATTCTTATTTTAAAATAATTAAAAGATTGAGGGTCCAAGTGGAGAAAGAAGCGGGTTACAAGTCTATACACAAATTTTAGTGTTGTCTTGCTTTTCGCTCGCTATACTTCTGTATAGGACGTCCCATTGCGATTTTTGACGTAAAAGTCTAGTATTTTTGATCGTAAAATTTTTCAATTATTATAATTTTGACTAAAGCTATTGTATTGACAGTTTAAATTGATTGTTTAAATGAAGTTTGTAGAATATGGCAGTATGAGTTTGTATACAAATGTATAATACTTCTTGCTGCGAACCGTTGGATCTAGAGGGTTTCGGGACGGTTGAAGCACATTTTGTGGGTACGGTTGCAATAGTTAATTTATTTGATTATCTCGTTTAATGCATACCAAGGGTACCAGAAAGGAAGACAACGAGAGGTCACGCTAACTTATTAACGTACAAACAAGCCTTTGAAGATGTGAAATCGGGATCTTCGTTAAAATGAACAACAGAAAAAAGATAACTGAACTACTATTTCGTATTGAGGTTTATTCGTAAACTAGATGTGATGGTAGCCTTAATAATAATATAAGGTAATATAAGGCGTTAAACAGTTCTCTAACGATCTAGATATAAATTTTGACTTTAATTTTAGTCGCAGTAGCCATTTGAAATAATATTCCTCAATTTTTCGACTTTCCTCGAGTGCGACACCCAGATCGCTTTATCAGAGATAGACCAAAAGAATCTGCTGGAAGCGCAAATCCTTTAGGGCGGATGCAAGATGAACCATTAATTCATTTCCGGAATACTTCAAAAAAAAACTTTAGTTATATTCCGGTCGAGTCGACACATTCATTCTCTCAATAAAAAATAGTGCGAATACAAAAACTATAATCTAATACATAAAATTTTACACTAATATTATTTGTCATACTCCCCCGAAATACTATAATATTAAATATTTTATGAAATATTATAATGTTACATATATGTATATACGGTAGGTCTGAGAATCGGTCATGATCTATTTTTCATACCTCTAAGCCAGTGATTCCCAAAGTGGGCGTTAGCGCCCCCTGGGGGGCTTTGAAGCAACTTAGGGGGCCGCTAAACCTCCTGCGTTCATTCAAGACGGTGTTTTAAATTTGGCTCTAGCGCTCTTTCAGATGATATTGTAATTTTAGGGGGGCGCTAGATATTTTTTTTCTAAAATGGGGGTGGTGGACCAAAAAAGTTTGGAAACCACTGCTCTAAGCGATAAGGGTGGTCCAGCCCAATTTTTTTTAAAACAGCGTTTACCGGGTCAGCTAGTGTATATATAGAATGACTGGTGAACCACCTTTAATATTCAAGAACGTCATATATAGGGATCAGATATGAAGAATAAAGATATTATTACAAATAAATATTGATTAACCATGGAGAAAACATAATCTAAAGTTAAAAAAAATGTTGCGCAATTCATATTCACCCTAGTGGCGTTTATTCAAAAGTTCGGGTTTTTACAGCTCCAACGAATTGCAGTGCTGATTATTCTATACTAGCTGCCCGCGTAAATTTTGCTCCGCACATCGCGTGATTATATAGCCTAAAGTGTTCCTCGATAAATGGGCTATCAAACACTAAAAGAATTTTTCATTTTAGACAGGTAATTATCGAGATAAACGCGTCCAAACAAACACACTCTTCGGCTTTATAATATAAGTATAGATTAATTTCACGTTTTAGTATAGATTTTTGTGTGTCAAGTTGAAATTAATACAGAATTCCAGTCCTAAAAAAAGAATTTCTTCAGATATACGGGCAAAACTATATCATACACATTACTTTATCTTTTGGTGGTTTAACAGGTGGTAGAGCATAACTTCCTTTCACAGCTTTTGCTGCACTTTTACGGCCGCGCTCGTCCGAGGAAGTACCACCGCCCTTTATAAAGTCGGTGCATGACTTTTGGGGATGCCGGATGACCATCTCTACCCTTTTCTTTTCCCACTCTTAACCCCTCCAAATCCTTAAGCCCGACGCATCCTATCCAATGGGCTTATTGTGTTCAATTTCCCAGGTTCGCAAGGCACTCGCAACTCTTCGGATGTTGCATGTGTCCATGAGCGACGGGATCACTTACCATCAGGTGAACCGTCTGCTCGTTTGTCTTCCTTACCATAAAAAAAACTTCTTAATCGCGGGAGCCTAAAAAACAATCCAATAGAAAAAAACTTCTGTATTATCCTGCGGTTTTGGTTTCACCAAAATCTGTTTGGGGGTTTAATTTAATTTTAAACAACAAAAACAATATTACATTAGTATTCAATATTAGTATAATATTGCATTGGTATTACACCATATAACGACAGCTATCTGCCAATTCCAACCTAGTCAAAATACGTCCAAAATAGACAGTAGGCTAGACAAAAATTTTAAAAATGGTTTCCTCGTTAACTAGTACCGTGGTACTACCATATCAATTTAGTAGAATGTTATTATCATGGGAAGGAAGACAAACGAACAGACGGTTCGCCTGATGTTAAGCGATCCAATAACCCATGAACACACACAACGTTCGAAGAGTTACGTATGCGTTGAAAACCTGGTGAATTGAATAGAATAAGAATAAGTCTATTGGGTGGGATGGGATGGGATTGGGTTTAAGGATTTGGAGGAAGCAGTGGGAAAAGAAAAGGGTAGGAATGGCCATCCGGCAACCCTAAAAATCATACATACTTTATTTTGACATTACATTAAAGACCCTTCAATTTAATATATATGTTTAAATCTATTCTGTTAAATGATCAAACAATTCTATTTACTCAAGAACAACACATCGTTAGTGGCTTGATTTGCGCGCCCCAGAAACGAAAGCGGGTCAAGGGTTAACGCCAAGGGGCGAGTCGCCCCACACAATGGAATCTGATGACGTAATCCGGAACACTTGGATTATTCAAGTTATATTTGTTAAAGTATATAAGTTTTTACATTCGGTCGTATCGGTTGAAAATCCAGAGCAATGTGTATGACTTTGTTTAGTAATGTAATTTAAGATGTGGCTTAGTTAACTAAACAGTTTTCTTTTTAAACCGACATCAAAAAAAGCGGAGGTTATCAATTCGACTTTATTTTTTGTATGTATGCAACTTAATTAGCCAACAAGTTATCAGCTGATTTTCAAAAGTCTTTTTTTATTTTAAATTTGAATGTTCACTTCTAAGGCGTTTGAAGTCGGTTTCATTGCTTTCTGTGAAAATAATTATCTTTTTAATAATATATGAAACAGTGAAAAAAGAAAACAATCTCTTGAGCTTTTTTAAATATGTAAATCTATTTATTTATTACAACTTTATTGTTCGTGCCATAAATCTAGGCCTGTACAAAAGGCTTTCCATCAAAAAATCTTCATCAAAATTGATAACTATCTGGGATATCGATAACATAACCACGGATTCGAATACATCTAGATTAACATGGATATATAAGGATTTAGAACGTGATTATGTGCTTCCAAATTAATTAAAACAGAAATATCATGGTCACATTATGTTAAAATATAAATATGAATTACGTGACACGTTGTTTGTCTGAGATGGATGGATGGATTAACTACTGAACCAATTTTAATAAAATTTTGCTCAGTGTGCAGTTTGATCCAATTCGAGGATAGGATAGGATAGCTCTTTTATCTCATTTTATATTTGCAACATTTTTATTGCAAATTATTTGTTCATTATATGACAAAGAAAAACCTCAATATAGATATTGAAATAGTCCTACACTTTTGTCACAAAAAATATTAAGATTAAGAAAGAAAAGAATTATTTTAATTAGATGCGCTATAACATCGTGTTTTTTTAGTTATTTTAAACTATATATATGTTAACTGTTTAAATTATTATTTTCACACCCACTACAAACCACTTCAAACTAAGCTCAACAATGCGTGGAAAATAGAAATTTTCTATTAATCGTTTTTAAATTTGACCTCAAGTTCTGATCCCAATTCGGTAGATATTTATACCGGCCATATTCGTAAATAATAATTTCACTGTATCGAATACTTTACCATAATTTCATATTACGTATAGCTTAGCCACATCATCGCGTGGCCGGGCCTGATGGTATCTTGTATAATATTACCCTCGCATCAATTGTGCACCATACTTGCTGTGTCTAATATTGTTAATGGAATCGAATGTTTTATTCATTGCTACCTTGCATTACACATGTTAATCAACTTAAATGAGAAAATTCTTAATTTAACTCTATTTTATATATGTTTATGTATAGAAATATTATTACCGATTGTTCACTTTTTATAAAATTTACTGATTTCTTATCGGATACAAACGTTATAATAAATTAATTTTCAATAAAAGATATATTTATTATTATTTTCACAGAAAATTGCGATCCGTCTTTAAACGCCTTAAAGGCGAAAAATAATGATACAAAATTTTCAATTATTTTTAGAAAAGATATTATTTAACAGATTTTGATGAAAATTATATGGGACCACCACGTAACATACTTTAAAATTAAAAAAAATATTTCTAACATCAGCTCATAACTTGCGGAGATCTCAGGGTACACACATACAAGAAATCATACAGTTGAATCGAAAACCTCCTCCTTTTTTAGAGTCGTTATTGATAGTAATATTTTGTCACATTCTTTAACTAAAAGACCTTTTTAACTATTAAAAAAATGTTAAAAACCATTTTTCTAACAAAAAGAGGGACGAATGGAATCGGCAAAAGTAAGATGGCCGTAGTTAACATGGTCGTTATGTAGAATGAAAATTGTGTAGTCCCCTTGAACGTAAACACGGTGATACCGAAAAATATTGTACCCTTTGACTGCCTTAATTGTTATTAAAACGCGTAAAGAATATAATAAATTTATAAAACGCGAACTGCCACTTGACAGGTGGCCCTGACACTTTTTTTATGGAAAGGATGACAAACGAGCAGTCGGTTCTAAAAACGATGGCAATAATGGTCATCCGGCTACTCAGAAAATCATGCACACTTTGTTTTATGCAAACTTTTTGTAGGGCGGTGATACTTCCCCGGGCGAGCATGGCCGTATAAGTGCAGCAAAAGCTGTGAAAGGATGTTATGCTCGCGTTAAAATTACATGATAATAAAATATCCAATGTGACTGTACAATTGAATGTATATCAATCGGATTGTGGACGATAAGATAATGGTTATAGGTACAACATTTTTTAAATTTCTTGTCTCTTTATTCCATTATGCACATCTTTGTAATTATTAAACGGACTTTAATGCAGTCTAAACGAATGATGGGGCCTTGAATCGAAGCAGAGCATATGGTAATATTAAAAAGACTAGGCTATACAACGTCAAGCTCTGACCAATAGGAGCGGAGCATCAAGGAAAAATGTTGCAAAAACGGGGCAAATTCACGCGAGTGAAACTGCAGGGAACAGCTAGTTTAAAATTAAAAACTAATCCCACGCAGACAGAGTCGCGGGCGTCAGCTATTGTCTTTACAAGACAACCCTAGATCGTCATTCAAATTTTTATAATCAGACTAACAAAACTGGGGCAAACTACACTTTCGATTCATTTAAAAGTCAAAAAATACCCGAAGAGACTGTCGAATGTGCACTGTTTTATTTTTTTTCTTGTAAATAATTCACTAACAGGTCAGTAAGAATTATAGAGCAGCTCGGACACTTGAAAATTCACAGGAAGGCTTATTTCTTTAGATTTTGATTGTACCTAACCACTGTCTTAACATTCTTCCGTACAATCGTTTTATTATATTGCTAAACCTACATTTCTCATAACATGTATTGTAAAATCATAGTAAGTAATTAAAAACCTTACTGCACATAGTTGATACTACTTAGATAAACTCTTTCGTTTTCCTTACAAAGCCTTATAAACTGCCACACATTCCGGTCATATTATCCTTATTTTGCGTAGGTCTCAGTGCTCCGTAGAAACGACACACGAAATCGTTATTGTAGTACTTTGTCTAACAACTTTATTGGACATTAACCTAAATCACTTGGACACTAAACCCCCGACAGATGTCTAACCGACAAGTCATACATACTCAAGCAGATCAAAACAAGTCACATTCCAATTTCAATTGCCGGTTCATTAAGCACCAATGTATGTATGCTTGTATATTAGTGATGTGACTGTATCTGTATCCGCGGATATCCGAGGAAAAAGAAAGATCCGCATCCGTTACTTTTCCTGCGGATCTTTGCGGATATTTTACCCTATTAATTTTAACTACATACATGAAATTCATCATACAGACAATTGGTAGCAATAGAAACATTAAATTCCAATC
>JAOCPS010106946.1:0-15447 GCA_025505425.1 Graphium colonna | reverse complement strand
GTATGTATAATGAATGAGATTTTCTAGCAAAGGGACAATAGGGCCATATTACTTTACTTAACCCAACTAGGAAATACGACTAATTCCCTAAGGATATGTAGGTAGTTGAATACCACTATACCACCGTAAATCTATGTTTTAACACTAAGATGCTTAAAACAAAGATCCGTTTGAAATGATAGTCTCGCACAGAGTTGATAGACCTGCCCACTGCCCTATACTCGACTGTTATATCCATAGTTTCCGTCTCCTTGATATCATACGATGAAACTTTACTGTGCCATGGTTATCCAGTTCACGACAACTGCCTTAATCATTTGTCAGTACAGAAATGGTTAGTAAAAAATGGCCGTCGTCATGTCTGATATGGAAGGCATTTCGCAAAACTTTCAAGTCATACGATCGAAAATTGAGAAAGCTGTGGAGTTTAAGATAAGATAATTCATAGGTTGAGTGATCAAGTAAAGTGTGGATTCCAACTAATGCTTGGCATGAAAGTAGTAGCGCACGAATAGTAATTAGTTTCTGTATACCCTAAAAACCTCTGTAGTATGTTCCAAATTAGCTACTATTACGAAGCTGCTATTACTACTTAACCTTTTTACGTATCGTATTTTATCCCAAATGTAACATATATGTAATGAGCCTGTTATAGTAAAATAGATACAATAAATGAATGAAGTGCGATGGCTGTGATCAGCTGGTACGCGCGTCGACCCTCCTCCGCCTTCCGTCTCACTCCGGCCACACAGTGTCCGCTCGGATGAGCATGAAAAACCTAATTAATTCCTTAACGTTAAATTATGTTTACTCATCAATGTTTATTTTAAATAATATTTTTATTCTTCATATGTGATCCCTACATATAACTTCTTAAAGTTTTGAAGGTGATTATGTAGTCACCCCGTATAATTAGATCGTTACTACAACAGCTGGACTATTGCCACATGCGACCAACATCTCCCCCGGTTGAACTAACAGAGTTTCCACTTCAGCGAAACCAGTTTCATCCAGGTAAGTCAAATTACCTTATACTCGTATCAGTCATATTACGTAAAGCGTTCTTTTTTTCATTGAACAGTGTAACATTATGCGTCAAATGAAGTTATTTTTAATCAGTAGATAAACTAATATATTTTATTTTATTTTTAACCGAAAAAAACGATAGGACTCGTGTCACTCTACGGTAATTGGAACACTTACTTCTCAATTGATTAGTAAACTAACATTTCTTTCAAGGGACTAACTAAAGCAAAGTGTTCCTTAATCAGACAAAATTACAAAAAAGAAAACTGGAAACAAGAGCGATACAGGAAGAAATCGCATTTACCTATTTCTTAGGTTGGGTAAAATGTACGAGTAGGTGGTTAAATGAAATGATGATTATATTTGGTTTCATGTATGTTACCCTTTTTATGGAAAGGAAGACAAAGGAGCAGATGGATCATCTGATGGTAAAAAATACCTTCGCCCATAGACACACCCAATATCCGGAGAGTCGCAACTGCGTTGTCAACCTGGGACATTGGGTAGAATAGGTCTATTGGACAGAATGGGGTCGGGATTAAGGATTCGGAGGGAAAAGGCGTGGGACTAGAAAATTATAGACATCCGCCATCTCCAAAAGTCATACATACTTTATTTTATGCCGATTTTATAAAGAGCGGTGGTACTTCCTCGAAGACCGGAGAAGTGCAGCAAAAGTTGTGGAAAGGTGTTATACTCTACCACCTAAAAGACCTTCGAATTAAAAGCAAACTAAGTAAATCTATTGAGCAAGACTAAGGAACGAACTCGTATAAGATTTCATAAATTCTCTTATTCAAGACGTGTATTCAAATCCAGCTAGTTACAGCGCAAATATTTATCAAGTATTGAAAAATATATAATAATCTGAATATGCGAACACCGAAAACTTAAGTACCGTATTTTTTGTTTATGTAATGTTTTGGCAAATATTGAAGATTTATAATTGTATAATTATTTTTGAAACTTTAAGGACGTGGAAACTTCGAAATCGGGGGTCAGCGCAGCAGCAGCCTTTCTCCGACTGCATCGAAAAACACATACGTTGTTCCTGATCGCCCGCATAGAGGTTTTGTTTCCTTTACAATATAAACAAAATATCATATATTAATTAAAATATTATATTCACATAGACGCTCCCGCGCTTTTATGAGAGTAAAAGTTTATATAGAATTGCTATGCTGAGTTGAGCTGATGGTAGCTTACAAGTTCGTAAGTAAGCTCTTAAGGCATCAGATCTTAAGGCAGATTCTGCAAAGAAAAGACCAGTTAGGAACTCAACAGCTCTTTCACTTACAATTTTGTAAAACAACTTAACATATTTTTGACATCAAAATGTGATCGTATAAAACGCTTTACTTAAAAGTATAATTTTAAATTGATTGAGTGGCAGGTTTAATATTTACTGTGGGGTTTTATTGTAATTATTTACTTTTTGCAGAGGAAACCTCGGTGCTCTTAGTTTATTCTTATTTTTGATGTTTTGTTTGTCTATTATTATTTCTTAACAATTGAGATTTCGGTGGATGTGTACATCTATTTGGAGATTAACCAACTGGCCAGGAGATATTATAGTGCACAAGACAAGTGCACGCGCAGATGCAGTTACTCTCCGTTTCTGTGTTGAAATAAATATAATGGGATGGATACCCAACACGATCGGGGAGATATTCAGAAGATCAACCCGCATTGCCATAATCCAAGTACTGTTTCCAGTAACACTAAGTCATTGTTTTTCGCAGGATTCTGAACCACGACTTCCGATTTATGAAAATTTGTACTACTAAATCAAGTTATTCAGCTTTTTTTTTGGTTGCAAGCCTTCGTATATTGATACCATATAAAACCAACCTAACTGTGATGTATAAGAAACACTCTTTCATATATTGTGTAGCTGTATTTATAGGTGGTAGAGCATAACATCTTTTTACAGCTTGTGCTTTTACGGCCGCGTTCTTTACTACCGCCCTTTATAAAGTCAGCATAAAAAAATTTATGAAAAGACTTTTGGGGATGCCGGATGGCCATGTCTGCCCTTCACTTATCCTACTCTTTTCCCTCTAAATCCATTTATTCCAATAAAACTATTCCATCTATTGTCCCAGGTTGACAGAGCACTCGTGACTCTCCCTACGTTACGTGTGTCGATTGGCGACGGGATCGCTTAACATATGAAGTCTACTCGTTTGTCTTCCTTTACGTAAAAAAAAGCTAAAGCAGTCAATAATAAAGCGTTAATTACCTAACTTAAGAGATCTGTACATGCAATTAGTGGCTTTATTTAAAAAGTATATATTTCTTAGATCGCTGCAATTCTTTAATTTAAACAAAAGTGCATTTGCGGAAGTTTTATCTCTTGCATTTACTGTACAGGACGTTCTATAACGACCAGAGATTCGCTAAGATCAGACGTGTTCACCGAGTCGCTGAGGAAATATCCCAGCGTGCAGCTTGACAGCTCGGAAGTCGTCCAGCGACTCCACAGCTACTCTAAAGAGGTTAACTGTGAGTTGTATATCATGTTTAACAAGAACTGTAAGAATCATAGAAATAGCTCATGCAAGCCTATTGCAATAGGGCCCCAATGCTGCTAGTCGACCATAAATGTCTAAAATTTTAGTTGGTTTTAGCTCATAGAGTTGCTAAGATTTTCAGGATACTTTCATTTGCGCATACTACATGGGCACTTTATTTAATTTTATTCAGCAAACTCACAGCTAACATATATGTTTGTTAACGACTATAGAGCACCTTAATAGATCTTTACAAGTTTCACTTATATAATTGCAGTGTATAAAATGTTATTTTATACTAAATGTACATAACATTAAACTAATTGACCTTACCTATTTTTAATAATAAACAAAACAAAAAAGTAATAACATTAAAAACATATACGTACAGTTACAATTTAGGACGTAATAGCACTGTAAAATCCTCTAATTACGATGCCATAAAAAAGAAAGATGTATATATAATTTACCACCTTGGCTTATTTAAACATTATGAGTTAAATGCAATGTTGCTGTTAGCATTGGCACCCATATATTACTCGACCAGTGCTATCTGTCTCAGAGAGTTATGATGTATCTCCACAGATTTTGGGAATTTTCAAGCCATCTTACCAATGAGATAAAAAGAAATTTAGAGGCAGTAAGATTATATTAGCAGTTTTAAATGACTGGCTGAATATATTACTATGGAATTATAACGTCACTAACTGTTTCCTGCGGTCTCATTAACGTAATTTTTTCCCACGTTTATGGTCAACTCAATTTATGGTCCACTCCAATTCGTCATAGCGTGATGTTATATAGCCTAAATCCCGCTTCATGTGCTATTCAACAAGTAAAGAATTTTTCAACACAGACCAGTGACCAGTTCCGCAGATAAGCACGTTCAACGAAATATACAAACAAATTCTTTTAAGCTTTATAATATTAGTACTGTTAGATGGTGCAAAGCAAAAAGTGCTTATGACTGAACTATCTGCTCATCGCCAATTTACTTTTGTTTACAGCGTCCAGGAGTAATGTTTTTAAGCTAAACGAATACGTGAACTGCTATCACGCTACGGTCGCCAATAGTACACCGGAAAATTCAAGAAAAATCAATCTGAGACCAAAATCTTGTCATGAGGGATCACCTACGAATAATATCACTCTAAACAAAAAGCCGATGAGATCCAATAAACCGAAAGAAGACAAACTACAACTGAATAAAAACAAGCCAAAGCAAATTGTACATAACAATGATTTGCATGTAAGTTCATCCCAATAGTTTATTTTATACAGAAAAAGCGAAACCGACTTCAAACGCCTTAGGAGATTTTAAAAAATAAACTGTTGGAACGATTTTCATAAAAATTATGAGTCTCGCATTCTTTCACAAAAAAGAAAGAATTTTTAAAATAGGTTCATAATTCTCGAGAAATCCGCTAATACATGCACAAAGATAAGAAAAACCATAGTCGAATTGAAAACCTCCTACTTTTTTTTATTTTTTATGGATTTCAAAAGGACTTTATTTATACCGGCTTTATAAAGGATCTACGCAGAAGATGCTAATACTGTCTGGAGTTCTTGCGGTTTAGATACCCTAGGTTTTAATTTTGTTTATTATGAGTTTCAAATCAGGTGAAAACACCCAATCACCTTTTCTATTGAAATTTTGATGTTTCTTTATTTCTCATAATCATCTTTTGCAAAATTAAGTGCTAAGAAATATGCGCAGACATATAATGGATTTTTATATGAGTTTTTCTTATGGAAAGGAAGACAGACGCGCAGACAGTTCACCTGTTAAATGATACCGTCGCCCATGGACGCACGCAAAATCCGGAAAGTAACAAGTGCGTTGTCACCCTGAGACATTAATTAGAATAGATTTATTGAATCGGATGGAGTTGGGATTAAGGATCTGGAGGGTATAGGAGTGGGAAAAGAAAAGGGTAGACATGGCCATCCAGCATCACCAAAAATCGGGCATACTTTATTTTATGCCGACTTTATAAAGGGCGGTGGTACTTCCGAGCGAGCGCGGCCGTAGATGTGTGGCAAAAACTGTGAAGCAATGTTATGTTCTACCACCTGGAAAATTATACATTTTTTAGGGGGAGCTAAATGCTTTTTTTCTAAAAGGCGTTGGACCCACTGGTCTATATTAAGGGTACTTTTTTTTTGAGACGCTTTTACTAGCTTTTGTAACCATGGTAGCTCAGTGTCTGGGCGTTAGCCTTCAATTCTGTTTACTCCAGGCGAACCTGAGTTCGATCCCCGATGCCGGCACCAATGAAATTGTTAATTTTCTAATTGTAATTTTAAGTGCTGACTTACCACATGCTCTGCGGTGACGGAAAACATCATGAGGAAACCTGCATATTTAAAAAATTATATTTTTGAAATATGTGAAGTTCGCCAATCCGCGTGGTGGACTATATCCTATACCCTCTGTCTAGAGTAGGCCTTTGCCCAGCAGTAGGACAATTTGAAAAATAGGCTGTTACTTTTTTTACTAGCTTTTATCTGTATTTGTGTCTAACTGTATATTTCAGTCCAATTTTTTTACCTACTTTGAGACGTCTAATTGTTTTAAAAACTTGTACGTATTGTAAGAATGTGTCATACATTCATTAAATTTATTTAAAAAAAAATGTTTTTTAGTTTAATATATTATTTATTTTGGAACATTTTTACAAACGAAAGCCATTTTGTTAACAAAATAAGTAAATAAAGGCGTAACGTAAAGGCATTGACTTGACTGAGATAGCCGGAAGTCCACAAACTTTTGCTCAGCTTCCCTATATATTCCTATTACATTTTAAGGGATACTTTTGCAAGTCTGGTTTTCATTGGCGCCTATAGGAACGTGATTGCTTGCCATGAGATCTACTACTCAGTAAAAATAATAATAAATACTGATTGTATATTTACAGAGTACCGGTCCGGTCACTTTGGAAAGGGAAGGTTGTGATAATATTATCTTTTATTTATTACTTCTTTAACATATTTTCGTAATAGTAGTTTACTCTTCTAAAAAACTTATTTGTTTAAAAGATAGTATTCAACAGAAATAGATAAAATAACATAATGTAGTATTAATATATAGAGTCACTGATGAGTCACTTCCAATATTCAAGGACGTTATATGTGGGGATCATATGCGGTATTAATATTATATTGGAACTAAATATTAATGGACCACTAAGTAAACGTAATACACAGCGGACACTGTGCGAGTCATACTATTTTCGGGTAAATAAACTATGCCAACTGGCCATCTGTTCGCTGCCAGCATCGTGTCCACGCTTCATCTATTTATTTGAATTTTTGGTCCAAAACTGTGTCCTTAATTTTATTGCATAAACATTATGACAATCGAGTACCGAGTCCTATCTTATATCATTGGTGACTTACCAGTCACCAGTCAGTCACAAAAGAATTTTATCAATAGTTTGTTTGCATATTTGTAGGGTTTTTACTAATTTAAATTATATTATTCTTGACAATATAGATTAATTAATGTATTTTATAAGAAGCTGCCTCCATGGCCATAATTCTTCAGCGATAATGCTTATTGATTGATGCATCATTTGTCAAACTATGATAAGTAGGTTACATACAGTTTAAAATTATAACGCTTTATACGACTACCGAGAAGCCAAAAAGGTTTCGCGGTAGTCATATAAAACCCCACCTGCATAAGACTCTCCTCGGGTCTTCCTGACTGAATGAAGTATCTATCAAGTTGTCGGCGGTGCATGCTCCAAAGTCTAAACGCTGGTGGCATACAAAACTGAATACTAGCGCCTGTCCTATTCTGTTCTTTCTAACTATAAATGATTTGCTGTGAATTAGCTTCTATCCGAATTACTATGCAGATGAAAGTATTGTGAAAACTTTGTGTACTAGTGGAGCAAATATTCCAAAGAACTGAGACAATGAGTGTAACTTGTTTGAAATCGAGTCTTTGCTAGGCAAAATCTCGAATTGGGATCGATTAATTTTAGTTCAGTTTAACCCACAGAAGACCCAGGTTTGGACATTCACCGCAAAAAAAAAAACGCTTAGTCGCATCCCCTCGATTCGAAAAAACTCGTTGTCACGGCCTACATAATTATTCAAACGACATATTATATTCCCGCGGTTACTCGGAGGCAAAGAAACGGAAGTCATAGAGCCTACTGCGTTTAAAAAATAATTAAATGAATAAATAAAATTATAATATTCGGCAATTAGGTAGTCAAACAGACAGATATTATTATCTTTCATACCTTAAGGTCTGTTTATTTATTATACAATATAAATGGAAACAATACTCATGTCAAAAAGAACCCATGCTCCACCTAAGCAACTACTCAGATAGTCCGCTGGTGTTATTCTGTACTTAAGCTAAGAGTTTCTTAGCGGTACTTCTTGGCGCTTGAAAAAACTTTACCTCAATACAAATTTTGAAAACAACATATTTTTAAAATGATCTCAATATATAAGGTTTTTTCGGTAATTATTTAATAATTTGCTAAGCATCGTTTGGCACAAAAATATAAAAATCAGAATATAGTTATTATTTAGAGATTGTGATTTTCAAATTCAATAACGTCACGGGACAAACTCGACAACAGTATTTTTTGATTTTTGAGTTGAGTAAAATGAATTTAACATACGATCTCTTTATTTTCAGATTTGGAAGTTATCAGTAACGACGCAATGATTGTTAAATCGTTTCATGATGTGAGTTTTATTATAACTATTTTGTCAAATGTTATCAAAATTGTCAAATTTTTAACTAAACATATTATTTATATGGTTTAAATTATTATTCATGTTAACTTACGGTCATAGCTCATTGCAATGTATTTAAAGTAAATTCAAATTATCCACAAATGGTAGAGCAAAACATAGATACAGCTCTTGTCTCAATTAAGCGGAGGTATCACTGCTCTAGAAACAAAAACACAATATAATACATCATTCTTGAATGGTAAGATCACCGGATGGCAAATGCCTTTTTTCTTCTTTTTTATTCCAATCTTAAATATATCCTGACGGCTTCTACACACTTTACAAGTACTTTGTTCATTATGGCTGGTGATGCATCTGCAACTCTTCGAATGTTGTGGTCATCTATGAATGATAAATTTCATTTTAAATCAGCTAAACCATCAAACCCTTAACTTAATATGATAAAATTATATATTTTCTATAACAAAATATATAAAATTTGTTGCAGATAGCTTCATCGGCATTGCAGAAAAATGAATTTGTATGTACTACAAATCTAGCAACGAATGATACGGCAACGAGTTATGATAAAAATGATGGTTCCAATTTCCGAAATATCGGAACTACAAAAGGAAGCAAAAGCTTTATAGATATGCGTGAGACAAAAGATAATGCATTTTGTAAAAGAAAGAAAATACGTCCCCAATTGCAGTTATACACAAAATGTAAAAAAGTAAAGCACAAACCACATCATGTTATTGAGATGAATAAATTAGAACTAAGAAATTTTAAAATAGAAGTTGTTAACTTAATTAGACTTTTAAAAGATTGCGATAGAGACATGAAACCGGAAAAGAAAATAATAATGCTTATATACAAACTCTTAGAAGGTTTAACGACCCCAACAACGAAATTAAAAGAAGAATTACTTGAATGTAGCAATAAGAATAACAGCCAGTTAAGAAGAATTACAAATGATAACTCTAAGAATTATGACTGTGAAAATATTGCCTCTACTGAAAAGGCTTTGGATAAATTAAATGATAAAATCATATGTTTTTGGAAAAACCATTTAAAATGTGTTTCAGAAATACTGAGAATTGTCACTGAAGAAATGTTACATGTTGTAAAATATGTCCTCAAAAAGAATGAAAAGGAAGTTCTAGATTTTCCCGTGTCTAAAATATTTAGGGATATATCAAATGCGTTTAAAAGTAACGCAAACGATAATTTTTTGAATCATAGTTATCACTTGAAAATAAGAGATTCACTGTATAAGGATGAATTTTTAGGAAATAATAGAATATTTTGCAATGTTCATAAAAGAAGTCATGCAACAAAATACCATCGTTACTTGACCTCATTACGAAAATTGATTAAAAGTGAAACGCTTCATGTAATTAATAATTATAAAATATCACATAGAACTTCAAAAAAACCTCTTACTTTAACATATCGAAATATTATAAATAAAAATAGGGTTTTGAAAAAACTAAAATCTTTAGTGCCATTCCAATCAGAGTACGTGACGAATATGCTTTTGAATCAGTACTGTACGACAAAGAAAAAAGATAATGTTTGTCATCAAAGAACGAAAAATAATATATTAGCCGTCAAATGTCTATCAGATACATATATTTTAATACACAGTACCTCTAGAAATAAATCGATACTTACTAAGAGCAAAATTGACAAAATGAACTTACAACATGGAACCAAACTCTTGACAAGTATTAAAAATACATATGCATTTGAATCAACCATGACACAAACACAAAATAATTATAAAATAGGTCATTATAACAATAAACAGAATGTCTCTAAACATATTCAACTAAAAGATATACCACCAGTACTTACTACATCACCATGCACGAAAAAACAATATTCAATAATGGAAGAAAAAAAATTCACCAATCAGAATATCAATCGGGATGTTGAAAAGAAAGTAGATGTTTGGTTTAATAAATTTTACAATAATATATTACCAATAAATAATAAATATCGTAAATATATTTCAAAACGTTTAACAAAAGACATAACTGACCAACTAATACTTCTTAATATGAAGAAATCAATTTGCACAATAAGACCTGAATACGTTAAAGAAAATCTCAAAAATATAATTTGCAAAAATTTGTACCCTATTGAAAATAGAAACATGAAACTTGTAAAAAAAGTATCCGAGTTAGTTCAAGACATACTTCACCCAAGATCTCCCGTTTCCACAAGTTTTATAGAAAATAATAGACCTAAGCCAGATATCCCTAAAATTTCTTTGTCTAAATCATTCCAAAGTATTAAAAACGTTTTAGAAGATATTTATGCCAGAGTAGAATTTTGTGATGATGATGTCCGTAAAATGCTCGCGAGAAGTTATGTGGAAGAAGAAGAAAAAAATAAAAACATCAATGAAGATGATATTACTGACTGTCATAAAGAACAAACCAATTATTCACATTTTTATAAGAATTACAATAAATCTGGAATTATAAATGTAGCAGTGGCATCAGCAAATGGAAATACTTCCAGTAATTCGTCCCATAGTTACAGAAATAACGCCATTAAAAACACTGATGAAACAAATCAAACTGAAAATATTCGTGCAAATTTGGCTGATAATGTGGCACAACCGAGTTCTTCAAACTTAAATGTCACAAATAATTCTGCGGATGCAGAGGCAATGCAACAACTGAATGAATATTGTGTTGGTGTATTTCGTAGACACTGCGAACAGCTACCCATTTTGACCAGTACCCCAGAGTTAGAAGAGTTAGCTCGGGCAGGTGTCTTACATAATATTATGAAAATTTTCTCTACATTGTTAAAAGACCCGGATACTGCAAACGATTACACGTTATTCGAACTCTATATGGAGGATGACACTGACCAACTTTTAGATTTTTTACCACAAACGGAAGAATTGAAAAATATGAGAGAAAGATGGAAAATAAAATTAATAATGGATGCAATTATGTTATTAAAACACATACAAAAAATAACAGATGCCCCGGAATTTGAACAGAGACTAAACGAAAGAACAAGCAGGCGTAAATTATTACAGGATATTAAAAGAGAAAATGATGAAGCTCAACAAATAAAAGCATTAGAAACGGCTGAAGAGTACATTACGTTCTCTAATTATCATGATCCTAATCCATTAGTGGTAAGAATTTATACGCAGAGGTTAGAAGATCGTATAAATCAATTATATGACAGTTTCAAAAGGACATTGAAAACAACTTTTTTAAAACTACCAGTCCATGAAATGAAAGACGTTATCTTTGGAGCACTAAACGATGTTCCCAAACCTAATAATAATATTACGAGAGAAGAAATTGATTTGGTAAATATGAACGACGAAGTTGCTAGTTGGTACAATGAATTACCTGTCGTACAAACGGATTTTTTAATAGATAATGTTAAAAGAAAAGTCTTAATGAAAACACTTGCCAAAAAAATTTATAACATGGAAAGACATATGGATTCAAATGAACCATCAGTAGAAAGAAACATGAAACATGAAATTAGTATGTTTTTAAGTAACAAAATAACCGGGCTTCAATATGAACAAGATTTGAATATAAATTCAATGGTTGAGAAACTCACTGACAGACTGCGGGATAAAAGAAGAGAAAAAATGTTAAATTATGATTCTTTCATGCAAGATTTGCCATTCAGCTCAACTATTGTGCGACATGATATCCCACACAACGATCCACATTATTTCCAGCATCCGAATAGTCACACGGTAACCAATAACGAACAATTACGATTTAACAATTGTAATCGTTCTAAAAGTTGTACTGATGAAAACAATGTAAAAATTAAACCAATTGCAAGGACTACGGCAAAGGGGATTTTAGGTATAAGTCAAATGCCAGGACCAAGCACTCGGGATCATCAGCTAAAGGTACAAACGCAAAGAGAACAACCACATAACGTATCAGTGTTTAGTCCTAGATCTTGGAGCCCTAGTAGAAATGCGCATAGTCAATTTTATGAGTCCGATCAAGTAGACCAAATAACACCAACAAATAACATACATATAAAACAGGAAATGCCTTCTACAAATTACACTTATATGAATGATCAAACACCTCCTACAAATAACAGGTGCATACAAGAGCAAAGGACTCCAATAAATGAGAGGTATATAAATGACAGGTATATAAATGAGCAGATGACTCCGACAAATAACATGTATATGAACGACCAAATTAATCTACCAAATAACAGGCACATACATTTAGATGGACGAGCAAGCATACCATACTACGAGCAAAACCGCAATGCAAATGATTATTCTGTAATAAGAGGTGCAACAACGAATTCTGATAATTTGGACAACTTTACGTCTTATGATCTCCGCTGGCCGTTTGATGGGAGAGCCATTCGCACCAAATCAACGCGCCAAATGGGTTCTAATCGAGAACACATGAAAACCTTTGCCATAGACTCTGGAAGAAGTAGAAATCCAAGTAAAATGAAGTGTTTTTGTACTGACAGCCAATTGCAGTCGCGTAGACGCTTTACATGCTGTTGTCAGGATAATTTCGCACAAGATTGTTGCTGTCTTTCACCATGCGATTATTTCTTTTGAATTTTTGTTTTAATTTATATTATCATAAAAAATGTAATATAAAATTAAATATTTTTACCGCATAATCTGTTTTTTTTTCGTTCTAAAAATATCAATAGGCTTCAGAGATGTGCCCAAGTTTACTAAGAGGAGGCCCTATGTCTTCGTCCGGAAGTATTTTTCTTAACTCACAGTTAAGGATGGAATATTAAAATAAAATAAAATTCTTATTAATTTAGGACTACTGGATGGGATTATCTTCAGCAATAAAACTGCCTTTATACATTTATTTTCTTTTGGAACTAAGCTCATTATGGGGCGTGGTGGATGTGTACCCTAGGGGGCCAAAAACATCCGTAACGTAACGATTTTTATGTATAGTCTACGTATGATGGCTATACAGTGCCTAACTAATGTATAGTCTACGGGTAACTATTTATTCGATTTTATTAATTTATTTTTATAAGTAAAAACAAAACAACAACCACGTATCAGATCGCTTAAACAAATCTTTTTATGCATTAAAACTAACTTTGTAACACCATGAAAGGGTCAAACTATTACATCAGATTGATAGGTCAAAAATCCTCACAAAAGAACACAAATTTCTGCCAAAGATAGAGATTCGCGAGGCTATTGAAATCAAGAAACGTCTAAATTTTAATAGAAAGGATAGTTGGATGCTGCTACCTGCTTGGGATCCAGTTATAAATAAAATTAAATCAGGAAATAAGCACAACATTGCAAGACCTAAAGACACCATAAGTAGTTACTGCGTAGATCGAAACAAAAATTAATATTCAAGCTGAAGATACGCAGGATTGACAAGTGACATCAGGACATCAAACACCTCAGTCCTACCCGTGACCATGAACGCTGTAAAGGGTTCGAAAAGTTGTTTAATTTAAAATGCTACTAAGTGGTGTAATTATTATTTTTATAAGGGTGCATTAAAATCAAACGAACATAGAGCTAGAGCTAGAGCAAGAGCATTCTTTCACGATCTTTAAGTGTAAATAAAGGCCCGTTCGAGCATTTAAGGCGCGTTTAAACCAAACGAACATAGAGCCAGAACCAGAGCTAGAGCTAAAGCTAGAACAAGAGCATTTATATTGAAAGAAGAAAGAATGCTCATAACCCATTCACGGTCATGCTGTGGTCGTTGTGTCGGACTCTGATATTATAATTTCGAGTTCTACATTCATTATTTCATCTCAAACACTCAAAAAGAATAGAAGGATCATGTTTTTTCCGGGTTGTATTTTATATCTTAATTAGTTGTGTATTCATTTTCAGAATTCAGATCTCACATACATTCATGATTTCGGTATGGTCTTATCATTAACACACATTTCTCTTGAAACCATTTCTTATCGCTAGAACAATATAATGCATTAAAGACACTGGGAGCGAACAAATCGGAATACGCATGAACTAATTTTGTTGCGATAGTAATAGTCTATCTATAATATCGTTGAAAATCAATCATGTTACCGATACTATTTACACATGGCAATATTATCAATAGTATCGTTTGTCAGAAATATTCAATAGTATCGATATTATCGGTAGTATCGATAGTTTAGATTAGACGGACGCTGTTGCCTATGATCAATAGTATATAAGTTATCGATAATATTACAAGATTATGGATAAAAGCTATAAAATGTATGAATAAAAATAGAAACGGCTACAAGTTTTGAAATTTTGGAAACATTTTGCTTTTATTTAAAAAGACGCTAATGAACGAGAGTCCACTAGTATTGGTCCGGATATACCGTTGTCCACAGTACATTCCTTTCAATTAATTAGAAATTTACAATAAATTTGCTCTGTAGTTGAATGCCCATCATGTCGATGATATTTAGATTGTCGCAGGGTACGTCGTAAGAATTTAGCAACAGGTAATAATCGGAAAAAATTCTGAACACTCATCGATGCAAATGAGATAAAAGATGCTAAGAAATGCGAACGACTCTTTGCAGAGGCAAAATATCGAGCCGACCGATAAAATCAAAGAGGAAGATCATCAAAAATGTATATTTACATAACGGCTGCCTTATGTAAATATACATTTTAACCAACTTTAAAACAGGGGGTTCTCAACATTAATGTTTCTTTTTTAGGGTTCCAGAGTCCACTAGGAACACTTAAAGTTTCATCATGACTGTCCATCTGTCCGTGCAGGCTCAAACTCCTCCGTTCTTGCACCGATTGTCACGGAAATCGTTGAAGAGATGAAAATTGAAGATCCAAAGTTGGTTTTTAAAACTATGTTAATTTTTTTTTCATCCCTCCTCTCACACAACGAAAAGTGAGTTTTAAAAAATCGACAATCGAATTCTAGTTTTTGTTTATGTTAAAAACTAAACATGTTTAAAATGCGTGATTTATGACACGTGGTTTTGTCAAATTAATACATTACCCTGTAGATAAAATACCGCCATTTTGACATTTTCTTTCGCTTTGACCAAACATTATAAAATGCGATAGGCAATTTTAAAATACGGTACAGCAGACTAAGCGTTGTTATCGTCGTAGTGACGCCAATGACTTTCTGTATTATCTTCAGGGCCGTATTAAGACTTCTTAATGGCCTAAGGTAGGCAATGGACACCT
>JAOCPS010106837.1:0-15450 GCA_025505425.1 Graphium colonna | reverse complement strand
GTGCAAAGCTAATGCCTATTTTTAGGTCTCCACGTGTCGTGGCTGATGCACAGACCATCAAGATGGTTTATTTCACCTTATGCTTGTCAATTATAAATTACTGCATTCTGGCATAGGAAAGAATTTTGACACTAAAGCGAGTACAGAGAGGAGTTTTAAGTAAGTGACATAACCAACAACTGAGCTCTATCACGATGCTCAATTCATCAGTGTAAGGAAATTATTTATGATAAGAGCTGCTCTAGCGGAGCAAAAACGTATCATCTCATTAAAGGAATAAAAGATTTACTTAAAAAGGGAATATTCAGGGTTTCTGTTCACAGAGTAGTCCTTAATGTGTTACTGCACACATACACACACGGGCACACATGAATACATACACACACATGTACACATACACACAGATGCCTTAAGCTGTTGTAATGTAATAGTCTTTTTAATTTTTAAGCATGTTCTCGACAATTATTCTTTTTGTAACAATGTACCGCAAAAATTTGGTAATTAATATAAAATAAAAAAAAACAAAGATATTCTTTTGACAAAGTGTTGTTGTAAACACGTTGCTTAGTGACTTCACATTTGATTTTAGTTAAAATACTGTTGATTACCTGAATTTGTTTGTTTTGTTTGACACCATTGTGGAGTCCCTCATAACAACCCATTATGTATATCTTGTGGAGGTAATCATAAAGCAATTGACACAAATTGCAATGAATTCGCGAGGCTAAAGTTGATTAAAAATGTTATGTCCCAGGATAACACCAGTTATTCTGAGGCTGCTATGAGATTTCCTTATTCTAGGTGTCCTTGCTCAGATGTAGCTAGAGTTACTCCTCCTAATTTCATAGGCTCAAGTCATTCTCAAAAACATTCCCAGATGTGCTCAACATCCCACACAACTTCTTATACCCCACCATCTCCACTGCAGTCCAATCCTCATATGTCTTATACAAAAACCATTTACAAAGCTCCCCGTCCAAAAACTCCTTTCGGTAAGAGCTATGATATTCTAGCTCACCAATGCATTGTTAGGTCCCCTCAATCGTCTCAGCCTAATGGCTGTGCCCTATCTTCTCCTTTTATAGAATCTACTCCTTTAGTCACTCCTAATGACAATCTTGTCGAGCTCCTTACCTGCTCCCTCATCAATATGGTTTCCAAATTCTCTGACTTCCTACCGAACAATGTCGGTATCCTTCTTCAACAGTATATGTACAATAAGTGTGAGAGAAATACCAACATCCTAAGATCCTTATCGAGAGTCCGATGGGGCTCCCATCCTTTCTCCCAAAATGATGTCTTGATGATTGGTGACCTATAGGCAGGGGGCCTATAGGTTGATATCCTACCTTATCTTGTGTTTATTATTTACTTTACTTTATGTTGTTCATAATAATTAATTATGAATATATGTTAATTTGTTCACAAATAAAATGTTTTGTCCTTGGTCCAGGTAATTCAACGGGATTTACATATTAGTCTACTTACTGTACAAAAGCTTTTATCACCGAAAAATATCTCTACTTGTTTCAATCAAACTTGACATTGGCAGAATCATCAAGTCATTCCTTGATGGAGCCATTACATTAAAATTGGAATTGGGAATTTCAAATATATTTCACAAGATTGCACAGCTAAGTTAAAATATAACTAAACTCAGCTCTTCTGACAGTTCATAAGTTCCTAAATAGATGTAGCTACATGCCAAATATGAAAAGTAAAGAAAGTTTATGTATTCATTATTTATGATAATTAAAAAAACTTTATTTAACTAGATAATGCATTATAAAAAACTTTTCAATGTATTAAATACCCTTTTTTCTATTATTAGTATTGTTTTTTAACAAACATAGGATAATGTGAAAGATATAATTTTTAGAAAGATTTTTATCAATTTACACCAAAGAAGTTAACTCCTTACGTGCGTATATAAGTACATACACACTTTATTTTACTTTCAAGGTAAGCGGCATACCTTAGAGCCATCCGCCGACCACGCACATCTCAATAAATTCCTCTCGAAATTGTGCTGATGACCGGAAAGCAGCTTCACGCATCTCTCGGCCGGGGCGAAAGGTCGGACGTCCCAGATACGAAGGGTACCGTCCATACTGTTCGAGAGGAGGTATGAGCCGTCATACGATAGTGATAGACCTGAAAGTGTTGACATTGTCAAAAATTCTGCAAGTCCTTTCTTTTAATTTTCTGTGTAGCCCAGTGGTGTGGACTTTGTAAACCAGAGTTCAATCAAATATATGAAGAACAAAAATATCATTAAAAATTAATATAAATTTTATATATAATTAATGACACAATGGAAGGTCATCCTAACGGACACGGCTCAGGCGTGGCGAGAGTGTGCTCCGGGGTGTTGACGACCTATGCCGAGCATACAGCTAATTAAGTGCCATGCTGAGTAGCTACACTTAATTTATTTATTAGATAATTTGGTTGAAAACTATGGCTCTGATTTTATTAAATAATATGATGACAAAAATGTTAGTGACTCACTAGTCACTCTGTATAAATAAGGTATTAAAATGAAGCATTCCCTAATTAATGTTTCTTTATTACTTAATTATCTTCAAAAACAAATCATTAATTTAAATTATTTAGTTTTACATTTTCATTTCAGTTCATATTTTTTTTATATGACACCCACCAGTCATACATTCCATCTTCTGAAAGGAAAAAACTAAACTGCATATTAAAAACAAAATATTACACTCACCTGTTATAGTATCAGTGTGTCCTTTAATTTTGTATGATAATTGATTATTTCTAATATCCCACACTTTTACAACATTGTCTAAACCTCCTGATATGATCTTCTCTGCGGTGTCATTAAACAACACAGCTGTTACAGGATAGCCACTGTCAAATGAAGCTATTGGATTTCTTTTCCTTGCGTCCCAAAGTTTTATTGTGTTATCATCTGATGCAGATACTAACAATTCTGGACCTCTCCTAGCACCTGAAAAACATTTTTATAGAACATATTTAGCAATGCATTTTGAAAAAAAAAATCTTTTATAAATAAAAAGTTCAAAGTCTTTATTTAACAAGGGATCATTCCACACTTTTTTTAAATATCTAAATAAGCTATTACTGGTTCAGTAACCTGGACCTCTTATTAATTTATCTTAACAATATTATAAATCTTAAAGTATGTATGTTGGGATGTTTTTTACTATGTCACACTAAAAAGGATGGAATTATTCACATAAATAGTATATTATGCTTTTCAACTAAGAATGTGCCTGACTTTTACCTAGAGTTATCAAAGATCTGTCAAAAAGTACTACATTTTTCAATTTGATAGCTATGACTCAACATTCTTTGTTGACCAGCACTATATGTGTTGAATAAACATATAGAACAGTTTTAGGTGAAAACCAAAAAATTTATATAAATAGTGTTGGTATGAATATATTTCTTCAAGTTAGTAGTAGTAGTAGTAAGTAGCTTAGTTATCAGTTTATTAGTTAGTAATATAGAATGAACAGATAACCCATCTGGGTTTCCCATATACAGGTATCCCATTTACCTCACTCTTGTGAGTGTCTCTTACTTAACATATAAGTCTTCATAGTCATATGTTTATAGTCAACACATCAATATTGTCCTTATAATATAGTTGTCATCATTTCTTTTAAATCTTTTGGTCAATGTAATATAAACAAATTTGATTAATTGTGTAATTGAAAAAGATATGTACCTGACACAGAATTTACAAAATTAGCATGTCCCTTCAGCTTTTTGATCCTAGTTCCAGTCGGTACATCCCAAACGGCGACTGTGTTGTCTGTGGCACATGTGTACAAATGCGAACCATCCGGCGAGAAACAGAGCTCCATGACAGCGCCTGTGTGACCTTTCATCACCATCACATTCTCACACTGGCCATACACATTCCATAAGACTGAAAAAGATTAGAAAACAAGATACAGCTCTATTCTTATGTGATAAAACTTAGGACATTTTTTTTTGGGTGATAAAAGTAAAGCTTATTTTTACATTATCCCACAGTGACCCCACTGAAGGCTTCCTCTAGAATAACAAAAATAAAATATGGTATATTGCACTTGAAAGTAAGTTTGGCTAACCTGTACAATCTATACAATCGATTTGAGAGTTGAAATTTTTTGTGTAATAGTTCTTATTTTTGTTAGTCTACTCCTAAAATTTCAACTTGTTGAAAGTCACTAGTTTTTGAGATATTAATTTTTAAAATATTAATTAACATAAGTGAAAATAATGTATATTGCTTGCATGAAGGAATTTCAATGTAAACAAAAATTAATTCAATTGAGAGCCATAATTAATAAGACCCATGTAAAGATTTTGTACCAAATTATAAGGCAAAAGTCGAAAAATTGGTTTGAAGTGTTTTTTTCGCTTCAAGCCAAAAAAAGTGTACCTAACACTTTTTTATATTAACACAAAAAAAATTGTGTTTTAAAAATCTATATATGTAGTTAATCGATTGCAAATATCAAACAATTGGAAATATTTTCTATATATTACAGGTGTCGCGATTGGGTGTTAAAAATTCATATGAAAAAAACTATGAGGAATCACAACCCTCCCGTCGCGGAAATCGATTGTATATATTGTACAGTCCTTCCGTAAGTTTAACATACATATACCTAAATTAAAAGGAAACACAACATTCCTTTATTAATAACTTACATATTTGTCTATCGAACCCAGCAGATGCTAAGTGTTTTCCCTCAGGGTGGAATTTGGCTGTAAATATTTCACCTTGATGTCCTTCAAGCAACATTATTGGCGCATATAAATTGGAGGTCCTAGGTACCTGAAATTTATTAATATGACTAGTAGTAGTGTAGTACTAGTATCACACATCAATTTATATCATTAAGAAAATTAATGGCTGGCAAATCTAGAAGTACTATATGAAGTGATCGAAATAAGACAAGCTCTAAATAAATTACATTTTCAGTGTTTTAAATCAATGTATACTTACATTTGAGGTTACTACAGCCTTTTCTCTTGTTCCTACTACAGAGATTTCATGACGGGTTTTCTTCGCCGGCACTATGGAATAATCATCTGCTTTACGTTTTATCTCCATTTCAGGCATTTTTAATAAGGGGTCTTTAACTTTTAATGTCCAGACATAAAATTCATTGACTTATTCTTGTTATGACAACTATCAACAAATAATAGAGCTAATTTTATTGTTGAATTCGACCTATTGGGAGTAGGCAAAGATTAGGCACCATACAGCCATTAGCCTTATGGACTTTGACTTGAAATAGCAATAACGAAAAGTCTTCTAACCAAAAATATTATATCAATTATTTATTTGAAATAAGACCGATTACTTTTAAATTCGATTAAATTATACAATATACACAATTTCATTACGGTCCTTTAAGTGATTTCGGTATTAGCCGTTCAATAACTATAAGGTTGTTGTGAGCTTAGATTTTCTATACTTTCGTGTATTGTTTGGAGCTTGAAAACTTTAACATAAACAATATCAATGCCTTTGAGATATGTTTCTGGGGAAAGATGCTCACAATCCCCGCAATAAGTATACATGAATCTATGCTGCAAGAGTTACAAATTACCAGAATGCCAGAAAAGGATTACTGTGTTACTTTGGATATATAATGCTATCCCGGAATCATTGCCTAAAGAAGGGACATTTTTGGCTAATTCGAGGGCAAAAGATCCAAATGATACATTCCGGTGGATGATCTGACGCCATGAAAAGAGTTTGTGGTTCAATGCAGAGCAGAGGGAGCAGGTCACCCTAGATCACCTGAAATGAAGAAGTATCGCTATTGCTCACGATTCCCGGTAATGAGGAAACGACGAAAAAAGAAGAAAGTGATTTTAAGTCTATAGCTAACCAACATCATAAAACACAATTTTTTTATACATTTATATTGTACTGATCAGCCGCCGTTGTTTCTTGGTTCGATTAGGGCAATGCGGGTTGATCACCCGATATTCTAAAAAGAAAAATAATCCATTCGTCGCATGGGCATGTAAAAAGTCGGTTCTGCACCTTTGGATCTGTGATAGTAATGAAACAGAGAGAACACCTGAGTCTGCGCGTACACTTATGTAATATAATATCTCCTGCGCAGTTGGCTGATCTTGAAATAGATAGGCCGTAATTCAGTCAGGAGGATTTTATTTCTTATATATATTATATTGTATATATATTTTAACGTCGCGTTTTTATATACCTCTGCCACTACTCCGCCTCTGTGTCCTATGGAACATCTATCTTTTTCTACGTTAATAGTTTGGCAAGCGGACAGATGGTTCAATTGATTGAATTGGTTTCAGAGCGATGGCGATTATATACATAAAAGAAAATGCTCGTCTTTAAAGTCAATTCGACACAATTTTACATTATAACGTCAACAGACGAACACAGGTTGCCCGAGGCACAGGCCAGCCATCGATTTATAAGACGTTATCACGTCAAAAAAAATATGCCTTCATTACATATATTTCCAATCCAAATTTTTAAACATGTGTTATAAATTTCAATAGATCTTAAGTCCTTCGTAGACATTTTGTTTCCAATCGAATGTTTCGCAATACTCACGCACACATTCTGGTTTATTACAAATCTTGTTTTATTGGATTCAATCTCTATCATTTTCTAAAATTCTGTTCAGAAGCTAACCGTATTTGTTCGCCTACGATAATAAACTAAATTGGCTGCGTGTTGTTTAAATTTTGACTATTCTTTGGCACGAATTAAACGACAACATTTAACCATAAATACCCGTCAAATCAGTAATTTTAATTTAAAATTTTGAAAATGTCAAATCTCATAAACATGTTAAAAGTTTATGAGATTACCCAAAATATGCTTCAAAATAAATGGCAATGAGTATAAATATACAATGGAAAAGTTACAGCTCACATTGGCCATAATAAAGCCTCATGCTGTAAAAAATCCAGTTGCAGTTTCATATATAAGAAATATTTTGAAACAAAAATTTGTTGTTCTTAAAACGAAAAGGATTATTCTAGACAAGGAAAAAGCTAGTAACTTTTATAAGGAACACGAAGGGAAATTTTTCTTTAACCGTCTTGTCACTTTTATGGCTAGGTGAATGTTTTTTTTTTTGTAAAATAGAATAATGATAACCTAATATTTAGATAAACGTCATTTTTTTTCAATGATAGCGTAGTTTGATTAAAAGTATGAACAAAGAGAAATATTATTTAGTCCCTAGGATGAAATGTCTCTTCTGTTTGTTGAATGTTAAGTAAAAGGGAGAAATTAAAGTAAATTAAGGAAAAGCATATTTTCATTTGCGTGTGGTTTAATAGTGCAATTAGTTATTTTATTTATATCTTATTGCATTACTATGTCTTATGGGTCCATAACTGTTGAAATTATAACACTAAATTTATTTTTTCAGTGGATGTATCGACTTACATGTGATTGGTCACAAAAATGCCATTGAACTATGGAGGAGGTTACTTGGTCCAACTAAAGTATATAAAGCACAATTTGAAGAGCCTTTTAGTTTAAGAGGAATGTTTGGTATTTCTGATACAAGGAATGTTGCTCATGGATCAGGTATATTTGGTCTCTTTTGTTTATTATGTATATATATAAAAATTTCAATGTCACAATATACAGGGCGACTATTGAGTCACTAACAATATAAATCCAATAAATAAATGAAACATGTTCCTAACACTACATCACATAGCATATAATAGAAGTTGTTTACTCGAAAAAATGTCCCCCTACCCTCTCCACCATGCAGTGTTCTTTAGGATGCCCATGCATTTTGTTCTTTCAATTTGGTTTACTCATTGGTCAATTAATATTGATTTTTAATAGTACTTTTATTATTCATAATTATGACCTTGAGTATTAAAAGTGACTTACCAGTCCAGGGTGACTGGTCAGTCTCTTTCAGAGTTCTCCACACACTTCAAAGGAAAGGTTTTTGCTTCACATATTAATGTGATGCTTACAATTTATTGAAAAGTAATTTGTCTAATTTCTTTATTAATGTATTATTTTGTAACATTTTCAGACTCTACCACTTCCGCCGAAAGGGAAATCAAATTCTTCTTTCCAGAATTTTCATTCTATGAGTGGCACAATAATGATGAAATGAGATTTAGAAAAGGTCCCATCATTTTCAATCATCATTTATTCCAACATGTTAGAAAACTTTAAAACACTTGTCGCATGCATTTTTTTGCATACCAAATGATTAACATTTACTTTATGTGAAGTAAAATCTATTTATTTTGTTAATTATTCTATTAGTTTTAGTAATTATGTTGTAACCTAACTGTTATAGAAATATAATTTCTACAAAACTGCAAAATGTCCGTAGTTTAATTAATAAAAAGGTTGCTATAATTTTAAATAGAAAAATTATTTTATTGCGTTGTATTGAATGATGAAAATGTTTCCATTGTCATATTTAAGTCAACATATCTAGAAATTATTTGATCTGGTCAAAATTTCCTGTAGATTCCAAGATATTTTTATGCTGCTCTATTAGGTCAATAACACATATTTATGTTCTAATATGTACATAGATTGTAAATTTATTTGTAATGCAATGGTGCTTGTTGGTTTACTACATAATAAATTACTTTTTCATTGGTTTTGATTTCACAGACCTTTAAATTGATCTAACTTTTGTTTAATTAGTTTTCTCAATGTTTTTGAATTACAATAGTCAACCAGAAAAATTCACTGAAACATATATATTTTTTTTAATTTAGAGGTCCTTCTAACAAATGGACTTATATTAGAAAAGTAAAAAGCAAAATAAATCTTTCATAAAGCAATCAGAAAAGTGAAAATAAAAGAGTGAGAACTTAAGTTCATCAAAAATAGAAGAGCCAATATATAAAAATTACTATTCAAGTTTGTTAAAATCTCTTCAATCTGTAAGACAAATTGTAAACAGCAGCCTAAGAAATTTTAGAAATTAATTAAATCAATTAGCAAAACATAAAATATGTATTTAAAACTCCAAATCACTGTATAGCATATAAACAAATGTCATTATATTCATTAACGAACCACATAACATATGTTAACACTACAAACACAATACAAATTAACTTACACATTTGTTTTCACTAAAATTTACATAAAATACATTCATAAAATATTGGATGGAATCTGTGCGTATGTAAAGAGATCATTATTTATAAAGTTAACAATGAATTGAATTTATAAGGTGCAAAATATAAATATTCACTCCCCTATTTTAACAAATACTTTTGGTCTTGAAAACACTTTTATGCCCTCCTCTAATTTTGCCAATTGTTTTTCCAATTCCATTTTTCTATTTTTCATTCTTAGTGTGTCAGTCTTTACGGGCATTTTATTCAGCTCGCTAACAAGTTCAGCAAAACCTGAAATAATTTTTGGTAAAGACATATATAAAGTAACCATGACCCACTTGATATAACAATTCAAAATCTATAATGATATCAGCAAATGACAGTATAAAATAAGCCTTAAACTAACTACAATAAGTTTTAGATGCATAAATATAATTACTAATAAAAAACCTCGCTGTTGTAATATCTCATTGTTATTTAAGTTACTATGAATATGAAATTTAGATGTAGCAGAGTTCATATATTTCTGAAATATATGAACTCTGCTATAACAATATTTCTTAGATATGCAGGTTTCCAGCACCAGTTGGTGGGACTTAAAATTGCAATTTAGAATTTCATTGGTCCTGGCAACAGGTTTTAAATCCAGGTTCATCTCAACTAAACAGACTTAAGAATGAGCACTCTGATATAGAGCTACTATGGCTCAAAAATGAAATGTAGACCAAACAATAATTGTCATTGAATTTTTTCATTATTAAGATTATTTTGAATTAAGATTTTACCTTGCCAGCACAGGCATCCCTGTGGAGCGGTCAGAAAGAAATCAATTTGTTACAAGGCTATTGTTATAAAAATTATTACTATTATAGTAGTAGTATTTTTTTTCTTATAATTGTTGCTTACAATAATTTTAATTAAAACATAAGTGCAATTGGCATTATAACTCATAGGATATGTAAGTTAAATGCTTTAACATAAAGTCAAATCTCAGGTTTGATTAAAAATATACATCAAGTCATGATGTATATATGCATAGCTTAGAAAATACTAAATCACTTTAATGACATTTTATTAATGTTTTTTTTTGTGTGCATCATAGTCTGTAGTTAGCCTGGTGACTTTAACAGCTATGTCCGAAGATTTTATACATATGTGTAATTTGGTCTAAATTAAGATATTTCTTATATTAATTCAAAAATATTTTTATGAGAAGCAATGATTGCAAATTTAAAAAAAGAAGACACTACATCTGTTGAGAATATGGTTAGCTGATCCATAAAGAAAAGAATTTAAATACAAACTGTTTCGTAGCATTCTTAATGTTTCTTTTCTTTCTGTGTCAGGTAATGGTACATGGCCAGGAGGGCAACCTGAACTATCTTCGGCCTTAGCTCCTTCAATCTTACTTCCTTGCTCTTTCCGTTCTCGCAGATATTTTGGTAGCACTCCCTTCTGATAGCCTGAAGTTTTTAAAATAATGGAATTTGGAAATTACTTTATTTTATAAAAATTGTTTATATTTAGTTACAACATAGGGTTAAAAAAATCCTAAAATAGTGGAAATAACCATGTGAAATTCATTTAGAGAAATTTTCCCTTTAATTCTTAAAATCGAAACAGGATCATCATTGTTCAAAGCCTTATTTATATCTCTTTGCCTCACTTACCTGATATGTTTCAGTGTATTTATTATAATTATTTCACCTGTTTTATTCATTTGCTTAACTTGATGGTATTGTTACATGGTAAAAAACACCAGGTGTATTTATCTATCTTATTAAATAGTAGTTCAGGTTTAAAGATAAAAAAAAATTTATAATATCAAATAAATACCTGAAGGTAAGTATGGGTCTTTCCCTTTTCTTTCCAGTATTGAGTTTAACCGACTTTGTGTTTTTTCCATTTCTAACATATCATCACCAGCTCTGCAAGGATTCCTTTGAGCTGGTGATACAATTCTATTAGTTGGTGAATCACCACTAGCATTTTCTCTACTCTCATCATTATCTAACTCTTTTTTAGGATAAAGGACTGTCAGTTTAGTACTTTCAGCTAATTTCTGGGACAGATTGGACTCAATTGTTTGGCAACCGACATCTCTTACTCGACCTGACGAATTCGAGTCATTGCCCTCGTCATCAGCAGGAACTTCGTCATGAGTCTTACATTGTCTCAATTCTTTTCGTTTTAGAAATTCAGCCATATCCCCCTTTTTAATACGTATGTCCGGCCTTCTTTTGCGCATATTAGGAGAACTGCTTTTCACCACTTTCAACGACGGCTTGCTTTTGCCAGACGTAGAAGAAGATTTGATATGATTAAGGGAACTCTCCGCTGGTGTTGACTGTCGCGTTGGCTGAGCCTTTCTCACCGCGAATTCAGAATCCCTTGGTGATTTACCTTGAATAAATTTGAGCTGTTTCATGTTTTCTTTAATAAAATTCTTTTTTTGCTCCTTCTCTGAAAATAATAAAAATATAAAATAAACCTTGTAAATATAATATTTTCATTTGCTTCCATTGCTTATGATATTCATGATTTTTCGAAAATCAAAAAATAATAAGCATAAGATGACACTTACTAGGCTCTGGAAATATACCTTTTAAAGTGTACATTGTCAACAAACAAATAATTCTAAACGCAGTACATATACACTCATTATTTGATAGTCATTTTTATAAAATAAAATGTTTAATGAACTAAAGTATTTAACATTTTTTGCACTACAAAATATTCTTTAAATGAAACCACTGACTTTTTGTATTTGGCGTTCTGTTTATTTTTCAAATAACTGTCAAGTCGTAGAACCATAGGCAATATTATTTCCGGCCACGGTTTATTGTTTGATTAATTATTTTGATAAAATATAATACTGGTGGTTATATGGGAGCTATATATACATTACATATTTAACCAAAACACACTTTCAATTGCCTAAGCATACCGATAAAGTTATCTATTTTTGATAACCATAAATCTAATTTCGGCCCGCTCAGCTTTGCGATAACAGGATCGATGTAAAAAAGCTGCTTTGAACGTCACTCAAATATTTGTATGTCGTATGAATCCTTCAGTTACTTATGCTTCACATAAATAATATTTAAAGAAATGCATAATACTAGTGAATTTATACACAATAAAAACAACCTAAAGTTATCAAGAAAAGGCAGAAAGTTAAGTATTGGGGATGATTCTAAAGTGCTTACGACCTTACCAAAAGAAATACCAGAAAGAACTTGGTAAAACTAACGACTTATTAAATATTGGCGTAGGTAATGTAAAACCATAAATCAATATCAATTGTTTGTATAAAGGTCTGAGATCTTGCTTAAAGAAGAAAATGACTTGGTGATCTTCGATATCCGCGAAGACATCATTGAAAATGCTTTAAAAATTGCATATTATCGTTATATGGAAAGGCAAAACATAAAGTTTACTGTACATTGTGCAATAAAGGCTTGGCTCCAAATAATAGACTGGTACGAAATTTTTCCATTAAATGTTATTTTTACGCTCAGTTTAGATCAGTGGTTCCCAATGTAGATGCTAGCGCCCCAGGGGGCGTTAAAACAACTTACGGGGCCGCTGAACCTATCGCGTTCATTCAAGACAATTGTTTAAATTGGGCTCTAGCGCTATATCAGATGATTTTAGAAGATTATAAATTATTATGGAGTAAAAATTTAGGTGGGCGCTAGATATTTTTTTTTCTAAAAAGGGGGCGGTGGATTTAAAAAAAAATTGGGAATCACTGGTTTAGATAGATACAAGGATTACACAACTAACTATACTAAAATATAGTTAGATATCAATATCCCAATTTGTAGAAGTCAACATCTTATACACAACTTTTGACGCATTTATAAAGCCACTCAACCGGGAAGGAACAGCTTTCTGCAAAATACCTTTCTTTCGATTTTTCACGCCTTCTTTTTCCAATGGTGGTTGGTGTCCATGGGTGTCGGCTTCATCATTATCATATCAGTATTTATGTAACAGCGTTTAATAACAACGAACATTTTAAAAAATTTAACTAGAAACCTACGGATGGTGCGAAGTAAAGTCAAATTTAACCTTTACACAAGAAAAAAACAGTTGTTCCAAGTTGCAGTCAATTTATTACATCTTTTTTAAAATTTAATGGCCTTCGGACTCGCTGAGCACTACGTTGAGCATCCACCGAAGCGACCTAAGAGCTCGGCGGCTTCCCAATCTGGCAATACACGCAGAGTGACGGCCCGAGCCGAAGTTTCCTCTGGGAGCCCTCGAGCTAGTCACTCTTAAACGAGGTTTAGACCAGGCGCCTTAAGCGCCGGCTACCTCAAGTCTGTCGGATCTACAGAGGCCCTTCTAGCCAGCAGTGATGATGCCCGCGACAAAAAAAAGAAAGGTCCTCGGACCCTACCGACCAATCGTTTCCAAAGCAAATTGAACAAGTATTAAGAAGTTCGTGGGACTCGTAGATACTAACAATATATTTCTAGGTGTGACTTTTCTACTGATTCCTTTTTGAATACCGATAGAAATACTACAAACACTTGAGTGATATTTGCATTCATATTGTGCAAACGTGAGTTATATATGTATTGTTCATTATTCTTTTTTTTTACAATTTTAATTTTTTTTGTAATTTTATGTTTTATTTAATTATTGTTAATTTTTCTTTTTAAAATACTTTTATAAATGTATAGAGTGTAAAGAGACTAGACTTAGACATAAGAAAATACTATGTTTTCATAATAATATTAAATGAGAAAAGCATAAGATAGTTAAATCGGTCGGGCTGCTACTATTTGACATTTTTAAAAATATTCTTTATTGGTGTATCTTACTTTAAAAACTTATGGGAGTAAGAAAAAGACAGATTACTATGCGAAGTTAAAGTACAGTAAATTTGACTCTTTCTAATGAATAGACATGGCCCATTCTTATGATTGGTAATACGTAGTCAATTTTAAGCACAGTTCTGATGAATAATTAATAGTTAAAATACTAGTTCAAATGTGAAGGAAAAGTTTTTATCTTTTTATGTCAAGGTATTTTTATCGCCATGATCCCGGCGAAGACGTTAGCGCTTCGCCCGCTTGCTTTATACCAAAGCGCGAAGAATCTTGGCAGCCGGATGAGCCTCCTGAGCCTTCGCCTAAAGACTCCTGGTGTCAGCAACGGCTGGTGGTTTTAGAAGATGAATCAAAGGAGAGTTTGCACGGTGGTCCAAGTTCGACTTGCTTCGATTTTCCGGTCGTTGAGGAAATACCGAGTGAATGCTGGTAAAATTATATCTTCTTTTTAGTCTGTGATTCTTATAGTTATTTACTTATTGCACCTAGTCCTGCCGGAGAAAGTATGACAAGTCACAAAGACAAAAGTATATGAACTGACAAGTAAAGAAATTTAAATACGCTATATTGAACAATCCCTTTCGAAGGTTAGAATCATAACTATTGAACGTAGTGCAAGCCTCGATGACGCATAAATAGTTAGGATTCAAAAAGGAAAATGTGTTAATCTGATTGTGGGTAGATTATGGCATACATTATTAGCAGATTTTGACGACCACCTTATTGGTAGCTTTGATATTTTTACATAAATTCTTGATCCATTACTAAATTAATCCATACCATTTCCTCCCAATTTAATGCCTTAGATCAATTTATGATCATGAAAGCGTCTTCTTAGTATTTTAAATGATAAGTATTTGGGGTATTGCGACGTTCAATGAAGTGGTAATGCTCTTGAACCTTCGTTGTCTTATTAGGATTTATCCAAAATATTCCGTCATTTCTGCCATTCACACAATTAACTGTCGCAATATTTCGGATCTGGTACGACTTGAACACCTTTACGAATATCTTATCTTAAACGTCAGCAATGTTCTTGTTGCTCTGGTATTGGGGGGAAACACTTTAATCTGATTCAAAGATTTGTTGACATTTTATAATTTTCTGTTAATCGAGTCAATGGTTACTGTTTTGTAGATGAACATTTTAATTTAGGTTTCCTGGCAGAGTGAATTTGAAGATAAAAACTAATACAGATGAGAGCAGTAACATTGTAGATTCGCAAGATTACGTAAGTGTCAATTTTCTGGATCTAATTACTCTTTGAAATTTGAGGTATTGTAATCTCGTGCTTGAAAGTGAGTTTCGATATTTGTCATGGAAAAGTAATAGTAAAGATTATAAAATAGGAAGATTGAGAAAAAAGTATTTGTTAGGAAACGAGTTTTTTACTTTAGTAAGACGTAACGTGTTAAGTAACCCTTCTTATGGATGGTCATGTTAAAATTTGGTCTTGCGTCCGATCTCAATCCGTTCCATGAGTAAAAAAGAAAAG
>JAOCPS010106411.1:0-15463 GCA_025505425.1 Graphium colonna | reverse complement strand
TACCATTAGGTTGCAGAGACATTAGCAGTAAGATAATAATAAATATATGAAGATTACAGCAAAGTTTATAAGGGGGATTATAGTATTCATTAATATCACCATCAACTAATTAGTCTTCCTTTCCATAAGAAAAAATATAAATCAGACTGAGTAGACATAATTAGTTGAACATGTATATAACAGTTCCAATGAAATGTGGTGAATGACTGCACAACAACTTAAGACACTGATATCTAAGGTGTTGAAAGATAAACAAAAGGTGTACCAAATATGAATGAAATAAACCTTTCAACTATCTGTTTAGAAAAAAAAATGGTAACTTTGCAGAATAGGTGCATAAGTGCATTTCAATGTAAAGGAAGGCAATTTGTGCCTTCTGGGAAACTTCCTATTTTGGTATGCCAATAAATATTAGAAAATATTTCCAATTGGTAGAAATTTGTAATTGATTAAATGCATATAGAGATTTTTAAAATACAAGATCTTTGTGTAAAAATAAAATAAGTACACCTGATCTCGAAGTGAATGGCGATCGCCATCCACTTCTAACCTATTTTTTTAATTTTGCATTCTAATTTGGTACAAAATCTTTATATAAGACCCATGTAAGGTTTTGTGCCAAATTAGAATCAATTACGGTTTTCTATTGATTAAAAATTTGTTTATTCAATAGAGCTTTCGCTTATGCACCTAATTTAGTTACTTTATAACCCCTTCAGTATTGAATGTACTCATTACCTCAAAACCGCATTCAGTAGCTATCTCTCTGTATATGTCGCCAGCCACGGCATTAGCAGCCACAAGAACGTTACCACCATCATCGATAAACTTGGTTATGATCTCCGTATCTATTTGTCCACCAAATTCTACCACAGACGGTGCGAAAATTATGAGATTTTTATAGAGATATTCGCCATACTTTGAGAGGACAAGGTTAGCGTCATCAGCTAGCTTGAAAGTAAGAGTATAGCCTCGGTCTGAAAACAAAAATATATTTTAATTCTGCAGTAACGAACGTAATCTTAATAGTATTTTTTTAATTTTCTGTTTCTTACAAAATGCCGGTATATAATCGATGACAGAACATTTTACCTTGTAAAGACTTAAAAAACTGTGAATGTGTTTCTCTAATATTTAAGCTGTCAACTAAAACTAAGGTCTCTTGTTCAGCTAGTGCAATGGATAAACATGCTGCTAATCCTAAAATTATAGAAAACTTCATTTTTAACAAAATAAATTCAACCACTTTTACATACGACGTGTCCTACTCCTGCCACCTTTTTTGTATAATCAGTGTTACCATTTTGAATTTATTAAATATGCACCTTTAGCAATTTATAATTCATTAATTAAATTTAAAGAATACATTCCTTTTTTTTAATCCTGATCTAATATTGTATTTATATCTTGGTTCGTTTAACTACTGATCGGAAACTTCTAAAAAAATTAACCGTATTAATGATTTTTGAAAATGCCCTGAAGTTTCTTTTTATTAAATTTTGCAAAATAATTCAAATTGTATAATATTACGTTAATTCAAATTAAACGTAATTTTAAAAGCAAAAATTCTAATTTATTTTAACATTATTTTGTGATAACATAAACGCTCGTTTGTACTGACCTCACATATTATTTTATATAAAATTGTTATAAAATATTTACGAACACTATTGCATAATTTTCTACAACAAAAGATACATTATTAATTAAACAAAACTTCTTTCAATTGTAAAATAAATGTTTTCAATTTTTTTATTATACAAGCCAATTTTTTTATGATAGATTCTATGTAGCTCTGTGAAAAATATTTTGATTGACAGCTATCATTTAGTAAAATGTTTTATTTTTGTATCGAAGCTAATTATGCCCTTAGAACTAGTTATTATAGATAAACCGTTATTACAGTGTTTTTGTAGTGTTACAAAATCCTATTATAAAAATGATATCGCGGTCTAAACACCGCTCCACGGTAGAAGTTTGCTCGGATTGTGGAGCATCGGGTAAGCTGTATTCTAGTTTCATTAAACGTAAAAAAATAATCCAATGTTAATTAATTGGGCTTGGTCTAACCTTGTGGTTTCAGATCCGTCGTGGGCGTCTATTAATCGCGGGCTATTGCTGTGCGCTGAGTGCTGTAGTGTACACAGAAGTATGGGTCGACATATTTCCCATGTTAAATCTTTGCGGCAAGGTTCTTGGCCGCCTTCACTCTTAGCTGTATGTACCTAAAGTCGATTATTCTTTGCCTTTATATGCCTAATACCAACAACATGACATGTACTAATGCTTACATTGTTCCATGTTTTGTAGATGGTGCAGTCGCTTACAGCACAAAATGTTAATAGTATATGGGAGCATTCATTATTGGACACTTCAGCTCCTAAACATTTACGAAAGAAACCTCAAGCTAAAGATCCACTGCAGTAAGACAAAAATATTTCTAAGCTAAAAAAATAATTTACACTCATATTACCATGGGATATGTGGAATGTGGATTAAGTTTCGATTTATTTTTAATTAATTCTGTTATCCATTATAGAAGTATAAAAATAGACAGTTATTTAGTATTGTTATAAAATAAATAATGCTCATTAAAATTCAGTGTAAATTATATTGTACACAAACTTCTTATGCCATCATGATAAGATTGTGCAAGGATATGTAAATATGAGATAAATTATCTGTTATAATAGTAAAGTGAATAATAAAGTTTGCATATTACTGTCTCTCATAACAATACTTATGGCATAAGGATTTAGTAATATATCACACACTACATTTTGTTTTGAAATTTAATTCAAATAAAAAAAATGTATTTTCTCATCTATGTTTACTAAAGTAGAGGATTATAATGAAATATAAGAATAAAAAGAAAAAGTTTTATGTTAATACTAAAAAATAATTTTACAAAAAATAAAAAAAATCAGTAATTAATTTTATAATCCCATCATACCTGTACAACTAAGGCATAAATCAATAAGATTACAATGTTTTGTATTCCTTTTTGAATTTTCTCTTTAAAATGTTTATATTTTAATTTTTAAATTTCATTGTAAATACATCAATATTATTGGCAATAACATTTTTAATTATCTTTGTAGTTGTTAAAAAATATTATTAGTAGTTTATTGTGAGCATGGACTCTGCATTTTATTTTATTAATTAAAATAGTTTCACATTTATTCAATACTCGTAAACTACTGAACTTACTTTGATTGGCGATAAAATTGAGAATCCTTCTAATGTTATCCATGTTTTAAATTTTATTTTAATTGGATCACTGTTTTGAAAGTAGCTAACTCATAGACAAACAATGTGTTTCCACTCAAAACTAAACAACAATTGTTTTACTTGCTCAGTCATTTATCATTACTACCTATGTTTGGAATTCTATCACAAAGTGGAAGGGGTAAAAGAGAAATCAAATTAATAGTTTTAAAAACTTGACTTGGTTAAAAATACAGTATAGATAATATGGAATTTTTAATACATCCCACTGTCTTCTACAGCCACTACAAAATTAAATTTGTAATTATTCTCTTGTTCAATGAATTTTTATTGTATTACAGTCCAATAAAGTCAGAGTTTATACTGGCAAAACATTTACGTTTGGCTTACGTATTACGAGCCCGTCGTGATGAGCCACCAAGTGAATTGGGGAGACAATTGCACAGTGCAGTTCGAAGTTCTTCATTGGATACTGCAATGAGACTGCTTGCACAAGGGGCTGATCCTAACTATTATAATCAGGTTAGTCTCGAGTCAATATAGTCAGTGAGTTAATAAAGTCCTAAAAATTCCCCCCTAGCCTAGTGATATGAGTGCTTACTTTGCAAACCAGGGGTTATGAGTTTGAATCCAGTGTTGGGGATAACAACTTTGTGTTATTGTTTCTTGGTTGGCTGAAAAGAAAGATAATGTGCCAGATGGACTTGTAAAAAGTTGGTCACGGTTGTTATGAACACCTCTGACAGTTGTTAAAGCGACAGTGCCTCCAAATAATCTAAAACTAATCCATTCATCAAATAAAGATAATCCCTTTGGGTTACAGAGGTCAGATGCCAGTCTCTTTGTGTAAAAACTGATATTCAAGTCATGTTTGGTTGGATTAGAAGTCGAGTAATTTGGGCCTAGCTAAAAGTGTATATGTGCCATGGTTATGGTTCTTATTGAACATCAAAATATCTATGAACAAACTAGTTTTCTGTTGAATAATAATTACAACAAGTTTTTGCAGTATCATCTGGAGCAGGCAGGACAACTGCTAAACAAATAATAATTCTGTGTCTTGGTTTTTATAGTTTCTAGGTATGTAATGGGGATTTGAACAGAGAACAATCAATGTGTTGTAGAATCTTTTCAAGCTATGAAGACCTAGGGACCTAATATTGGTTTTATATTTGTTGTTGATTTACACTAAGAAATGAAATTGGTATGTATATTTGATGCTATGATATAAAAAAAATAAAAGCATAACAATAATAATAAAGCATATATTATACATAACATCATCTGAGGTTGTCAGTGATGGGACTATACTTACTTTTTTTTATGGAAAGGAAGACAAACGAGCAGACGGTTCACCTGATGGTAAGCGATCCTGTCGCCCATAGGCAAAAGCAATATCCGGAGAAATTCGAGTTCGTTGTCAACCTGGGAGATTGGACATAATAGGTTTATTGGATAGGGTGGGGTCGGGATTAAGGATTTGTAGAGGATAGGAATAGGAAAAGAAAAGGGCCATCTGGCATCCCCAAAAGTCATGCATACTTTATTTTATGCCGACTTTATAAAGGGCGGTGGTACTTCCCCGGCCGAGCACGGCCGTAGAAGTGCAGCAAAAGCTGTGAAAGTTGTTATGCTCTACCACCTCTAAAACTTGCCGCGGAAGCATGGCGGGAGGGCCTTTTTAAGCGCCCTTACTATACATAATCGTGAAGTATGCAGTCTCCGTAATTACTTCATGACGAAATCGGATGAGGCATTCTACGCAGACGTCATTTAGAGTGACTAAAGACTGACCCCTCTATCCTTAGCCAACGGCTGAGAGACCGTATGGAAAAGGAGGGAGCTCCATGGGCGGTTCTACAAGCTCTTCACAAACCCTTTGTAGACACTCGCCTCTTTGATCTGGCTACGTTTCGGTGACTTCTATGGAGAAACCGACGGTTTTGCCTGAGCAATACAAGATCAGATTATTAAGACCAACAACTATAGGAGATACATCCTGAAGTATGGCATCGTTGACATTTGTCGAGCCTGTCGCCATCCTGGGACGCGCTTCGGCAGGTCATCTGGTTGTTCGGCGCTTTCTAACACTGATTATTGCACAGGCACAACCTAGTAGCCAGAATTCTCCATCAGGAGCTCGGTCTAAAATACGGTCTCACTTATTACAAATAAAAAGGAAGATTGCATTGATTGTTCGAAGAAGTATTTGCCGGAAGCCGTGCTCGATAATGACCGCGCTAGGCTCTATTGAGACCGGCCCATCATTACGGACAGGACGATGCTGGCGAACAAGCCTGATATCGTGTTGATGTAACGGGCACAGTCAAGGGTGATTTCTGGTCGACATAACGATCCCATTTGACGAGAACCTCGTGAAAACCGAAACGGAAAAGAAACTAAAATATCTGGACCTAGCTCACGAGGTGACCGACATGTGGGGTCGAATATCGACCGAAATTATCCCCTGTAGTCGTATCTGCGAACGGGTAATCCCTTTCAACCTCTCATAACATCTGAGGCGGCTGGGACTCCGCGACGGTCATCTTCTGGCTCAAATTCAGAAAGCGGTGCTCCTCGATACTGCCCGAATCGTTCGCCGGTTTCTTTCTCTTGCGCTCTACCCATCGGCCGTCTGGTCTCCCCTGCCAAGGGCTACCGTCTGGCTGGGCTATATCTATTAGGTAATATTAATTCATATAGTTTGTATTATATTATTTCTTCCATATATTGTATTATATAATAGTATATTTAATATCGTATATTATAACATTCCAATCTATATGTTTAGACGTCCCACCCAGACGAGAAAAACTGTTTTCATCCCCCATAATAATACTAATAAAGAAATGTAAGAAATAAATCATTATTTCAAAATATTTTTAATAGTGGTTTTAACATCTATGTTGTATTTCCATTGATTGAAAATTAGGCTTGAGCCTCACCTATGTATTGGAGTCAAATGTAATATTTCTATTCACAATATTTTAAAATTAGGTTACAGATTTCTATTTCTAAAAATTATTTTAGTATAATTTATCTTGACATTTCAAGAGAAACTCGAAATAAGTAAGATATTTAATTAACATTGTGTTATTGTGGTGAATCTCTTTACATTATTCCCTCATAATCATTATTAATTTGGCTTGGTCAAATTTATGATTTAATCTGTTTATGTTGATCTTTGTTCATTTATTTAAATAACTTGTAGGCATAGAACTGGTGCATTGAAAATAGGCTGTTACTGATTTATTTTCCATAAACAATTGTTTTTACCCAATTTATTGTATATTATAGGAGAAGGGCACTGCATGTCTGCACGTCGCCTGCCGTGCCGGCCAGCCAGCTCAAGCGGAGTTGCTTGTGGCCTGGGGTGCAGATCCCAATACAAGGGATAGTGCTGGCAACACACCTGCTGATTGCGCAAGGTATTTTCTCGATTATTTGGGCCAAATTCAACCATGGTAGACTAGAATTTAGATATCTCTTTATATTCTAAGATATCCTATATATCAGTTCAGAATATAAACTATGTGCTAATTAAGATGGACCAAAATTTCCTATAGTGTTATTTTTAAAAATTGTCAATCATCAAAGGAATACTGGTTGACTATTAACATAGAACAAAGGAATAATTCACTGTTTTGCAACACAGCCACTGTCGCGCGTTCTTCGGTTACGTGTTTACTGAGAAGTCAATTAATATGTTTTTTAATATTAAATTTATTCTGTTTATATAAAACCCACATATAACATTCTTGAATATTAAAGGTGACTCAACAATCATCCTGTATATTATATAATTTAACATAATTCTGGTAAATTGTTGCTAAAGGTTTGGCTAACACTGTCTATGTTAAATAAACGCTGTTTCAAGAGAGTGAAACACTTGCATAAAATTATATTTACTATTGTAATACACTTTTGTTGTTACTTTTACTTAGTTTTATTAGTTTCTCTTATTAGTATATCTTATTAGTATTTTAACACCACTAAAAATGGCTTAGTTTTTGAATTTATGGAAATACTTAATTAAACAAGCTTAAGTGTTGTGTACTTATTTCAAATTTCTTAAACTATCCAATTTGTGACTCATTGAGATTGAAAATTATTGTTATTAACTCCTTTCACTTTAATATGTTCATCCCTATCTTTGATATTAAATTTAATAGCTGTTTGTTTGTTGTGCTTAATTTTAATAACAACTCAACCAATTTGTCTATTTTTAGTGTTATAATGTGAGTGATGTTTCAGGGTAGGTCTATGTAATAAGAGATATGGAAAAATCCACAGGAAACTTACCAACTAGAATAGGTTATATATATAAAAATTTTGTTACAATCATGGTGTTACTGTGACATTCGATTTGACAATTTAGTTCTATTATATGTTTCTTACTATAATAATGATGAAAATTTTTACGCAGGCAATATGGATAATGTGAGCAGCTTGTTAAGATACTTGTGACAATTAAGTACCAATAGCCTAATGGTTAAGAATATGGACACCCAATCATGTGGGTTCAAATCCCGCTATTCTACTATTGTCGTGAACCATATCCTACCTAACACAAGTCTAGAGGTTAATTGTGACGGTTAAGAAATATCAGTAATTTTTGTAATGGAAAAATTTCTAAAATATTTTTATTAAAAAAAATTCTCATATTTTGTAGGCAAGGCGGCCATGTAGAGCTAGCAGAGCGCATCATTGAACTGGTATATGAGGCTACAGACCGCATGATAGTGTTTCTCACTGGAGAGAGACCTTTACACTCTGCGGGAAGGCATTACCTGGTGCCACGGGCTCATGACACACATGAGATGACCGATGTTGCGAAGGCTGCTCGCGGTAAACTGCAGCTGGTGGGTAGTTATTTACTTGAAGATATATTAGTAGACCTATCTACTTATTGCTGTGGTTAAATGTCATATGTCATAGTAATATGTTATTGAGCCCAGTAAGCAATATGAATTAGAAAATATATAAATATGAATTAGATATTATATACAAGTCCACACAAATTACTCACATTATCACAAATTTGGAGCCAAATATTGCTAAGTACACCGTAGTACAGTTGACTTAGCGTCATCAATAAATAAAACAATGTGACGGCTCAGTTTCGTTAACTTAAATTGGTAATCTTCAGATAAATGCAAAAGGTTTTTTAAAGAAAGTTTTTACACTAAAAATATATTGCAAAGTTGATACAAAAATTCCAATACTTTTTACATAAAAACTTATACCACTTCTTATATATAAATAGATTTTTAAAAAGCGGATGTTGCCATTATGTTTATTACCTCATTCCTCTGTCATTTATGAAATGATTTTACATTTTTATATGTATAAAATAATTTTTTATATAATAAATCTTTTTTTTTAATCCTTATTCAAAATTATATCACATCATTTTCTTTTGAAGTATTTTTTAAAATATCTCTAAAAATAATACTTGTTATGAAAATTAATTCTAAAACTAATCAGTAAGTGCTTATATATTAATAGAAATAATAATATATTAATTCTGATTGTAAAATCATCGGCAATAAGTCTGTATTGTTAAACATTTATATTTTCATTCCACAGCTGCCCAATCACCTATTCGAGGAGCTAGTGATGGACATCTACGATGAAATTGATCGCCGGGAAACTGAAGCAAGTAAGAGAACATTTTGTTTAATCAGAAACTATGGGCCAGGGAGGTCTTCTGTACTCTGCAACTAAGAGAATAGGGCATGTGAGGATAGTAGTTAAAGTTTTCTGTTCTCTGTATCTTCTGCATATAAAACTTAGTAACCATAGCAGCCAGCCTATCTAAGAGTTGACACATTTGTTGCTTATTGCTTTTGACACTCACTGTCGTGGACACTTGGGTATGGACTAAGGGTATGGTCGCAAAAGTATAACATGTGTACATGTTTATGGAAATGTAGCTACCAAGTGGTGTAATTGTTTTCTTTTTGTTTTTTTTTCATTTTGAAAGCTGTCTACAATATAAGTATTTTTTTTTTGGGTATTTAGTCCGTGACGAGGCTATCAGTTTTGGAGCTATTTCATTTATTTTTTTGATGAGATTTAACATGACGTATATGATTATGATAATGTTTATTTTTTTCGCTAGTAAATCGATATTTGGATGACGGTTCGGCGCAGCTTATTTGTTCTTTTAATTTGTAAGCTGGCAATCATTTCTATTATTAAGTGATACCTTGCGACATAAGTTACAGATTAGTGTGGGTAGTCCCAGTTTTCGAAAGATCATTAACTTTCTTTAATATAGTTAGGATTTTATGTATCTTATCTATTGCCCTTTTGTAAATTCTCATTTGCAGGTGGCTGGTGTTAGAGTAAAATATCCTTTCACAGTTTTTGCTGCACATATACTATACGGTCGTGCTCGCTTGGGGAAGTACCACCGCCCTATAGAAAGTCGGCATAAAATAATGTATGCATGACTTTGTGGGATACCAGATGACCTAGAGAGTTTCCTTCCATCTTCTTTTCCCACTCTTTTTCCTACCTAAGTCTTAATATGTTCTCGACCCGTCCTATCCATTAAAACTGTTTTATCTAATTTCCCAGGTTGACAATCCACACAGCTCTCCGGAAGTGGTGTGTGTCCATGGGCTACGGAATCACTTAACATCAGGTGAACCGTCTGCTCGTTTGTCATCCTTTCTGTATTTAAATGTAAAAATAAATCATCTGTTATATTAGTAGTTATATGGTGATATCATACGACCACACTTTCAGTATGGCAGACGCAAGCCAGTGGCTTAGAGCGTTGCGGCGTGGCCTTCCTACCGGTCAACCCTGCTCTTTCCGCGCCTAGAAACCAGGGCAGGCAGAAGTTGGCAAGACTGTCAGCGCCTGAACTACAGGCGTTGCTACGGGATGTGTTGTTAGACGCTACCAGGCGGCAGAGACTGGCTTCTTTACAGCCTAGAGGTGAGCTGCTGTTGTAAAACATGAAAAAAAGAAATATAATATAAAAAAGAATTACATAACAACATATATATTAGTTTTCATACTCTATATGTACAATAATCTTAGCACTCCTCGTCACATCAGTTAGTCACTCTGTCACATCAGTTCTATATAGTAATTCATGAGAAGACTTGCTTACCCTGCTGTAGTCGAGCCTACGAAGCTTACGTATTTTAGGTTTTTGCATATATCTATACCTTGTCCCGTAATTAGGCGACTAAAATGTAAACATTGGGGTTACCTGTGCAAAAATATACACTATGAATGAGAATAAGAAACTATCTTATTTTACACAATAAAATTAGTTTTTGAAGTTATTATTTATAAATATTTATTAATATAGAATAATTTGCACATAATAATATTTATATAGGTAAAATGTAATTATTAAAATAGTTTAAAGAAAACAATAACTTTAAAATGGTAGATAATTTTATGATACGTGGAACACGGCCGAGGTGCGAAACATTTGTCTCAAATACTCGAATATTTTGTTCAAAATGCATTCAAAACGCGTTTGTTAATTGCTTTGTTATTGTTTAGTTTTGTTCTTTGTTCATTTCTTATACAGTTAATTTGTTCATAAGTTTCTTGTTAAATTGTGATTTAAATTTTAAAATTGGAAGACATGGAACCTCAGTCTGGCCCCTCTGTAGTTTAAGGTTATCGCTTGTAAAAAAACAGACCTTGTGCCCATATGACCATACCTGCAAAAGTCATGGTGATATATCAGTACAAAAAGACTTTAAAATGGCCTGAGGAAGGAAGTCTCATGCATCAAGATCAAAATGGTCATAGAGATGTTAAAGGCAATAAAAACCTAATATTTTCTAAGAATCGATTTTTCAATTTTAAACAAACAACAAAATCTAATATCTCCGAAACCCAGGCGTTCTTTACGAAAAGAACTTCATTGCCATTGACAATGCCCATTTTTATATGACAACCCATACCAACTTGCATCAAGTTGAAAAATGTTTTTTTCGAGACTAGACTCATTATATTAAGTACTACAGAAGTTTATTTGTAAAGAAAATCCGGGTTTCGAAGATATTTGATAAATTCGAAAAATCGATTTATAGAAAATAGTTTCTATTGCATTCTACATCTCTATAACAGATTGTGCAAACATCATACTTTTATACTTTAAATTAAATTTCCTGTTTAATAATTAAATCCATGAAGCATAATCTAAGAAATTTTGAAAATAATTACTATATAATTTTGATCCTGATGCATGACAATTTTTGGTACTACTTTTGGGCATTGTCCTTTATCTATGGGAAGGTCTAATATAGATCAAATAGTGGCAATAAATCCTCAACATACACGGGCACTATTAAAATAATGCAACGCTATATTTCCAGCACCGGGCGCCCCGCTCAACCCTTTGCTATCAGCCAGCCATCTGAAACACATGTCGCAGATGTCTGACGACGAGCCGCTCTACGACTCTGTGGCATCAGACGACGACTACGCGGCCCTCGCTCCCATTGATCTCGACGTGAGTGTCGCCATTTATAACAACTGATAAAGTTCTCTTGACCGAATTACAACCACGGCAAGAATACTACTTCAGAGATCAGTAAGCTGTGCATGTGATATTATATTACAATAGTGTATGCACTCTGGTACAGTCTCTGTTCCTTTGCTCTCACAATTTGGTCAGACATATACCCGACACGGTCGGAAATCTGACGCAGGGCCGATCTTTATTTTTAACCAATTTCAAGAAGGGAGGGAGGTTCCCAATTCCAATGTTTAAATAAATTTTTATTAACGTTCGCGCATATCTCCGCCATTTATGAATCGATGTTAAAAATTCTTCTTTTGTCTTATCGGTTTCTTCCGGAATGGTGGTCCTATAAAATTTTCAGGACTGTCGATTCAGTAGTTTTTCTTATAAATGAAAATATTTGTTGTTTTGCGCGTATCTACGTCATTTATAAACCAATTTCAAAACTTCTTTTAGATATAAGATTCTTTGTAGATAGTCCCATAAAATTAAAAAAAATCGGTTCATTACTTTATTTAAAAAAAAAAAATTGCTGCCAATTGTTAGAATCATAATCGTAATAATTAAGTCATGCCATCTCGCTCACTTTTAGTCACCTTTTACGACATACTGGATACCATAGTTCTATTCTATTTTGAATAACCATTTAGTAAGTGATCACTGCTGCCCATTGACTTTGACAACATACAAGGAGTTGCAAATACTGAACTGATTTTTAAGATACTTATGCTCCCTTGAAGGTTCCATATTAGTCTATAAACACTAGAATATAACCCTTTGATCTAATATAGTAAGTTTTTTTTTATAGCTATAGATATTATTATTCACACAATTTATGACGAAAATTTTCTTTAGGTAGTGCCCTAATTTAAATACAGAAATATTAGATTATAAAAACATGTTTTAATTTTGTAGGTGGTAGAGCACAACATCTTTTGCTGCACTAATACGGCCGCGCTTGCCCGGGGTATTAACACCGCCCTTTATAAAATCGCCATAAAATAAAGTATGCATGACTTTTGGGGATGCCGGATGGCCGTGTCTACCCTTTTCTTTTCCCACTCCTTTCCCCTCAAATTCCTTAATCACGACCCCATCCTATCCAATAAAACTATTCTATCCAACTTCTTAGGTTGACAATGCACTCGCTAGTCTCCGGATGTAGAGTGTGTCTATGGGCTACGGGATCACTTACTATCGGGTGACCGTCTGCTCGTTTATCTTCCTTTCCATAAAAAATAAATAAAAAGCATATTAATAACTTCATATCTGAATATATGAAAATCATTTTACTTTGTAAACAGTTACAGATGAGCAGCATCCTGCCCAGAACTGCTGAAGCTGTATCCTCCACATACAACCCATCACTACCACTTGATAGAACATCTGAGATTAGACGGGGCCAATCGCCCATTGAATCCAACCGAGACGAGGTAGAAGTACTGAGAAAGGAACTGGACAGCAGAGAATCCACTATCACTGAATTAAAAAGTCAGTTACGAGACCTGCAAAGCATAGTCGAGCAACTGACAAAAGAAAATAGTGTTTTAAAGACAGCTAGCAGCATTGACGATGACAGCGTGACGTCACAGCCATCGATAAGTGACGCCATTGATGTCAGAACGTCAGAGAGGGGACGCAGTCTGGAGACGGATCAATTGACTCTGGACGAAGAAGTAAGGCAACCGCTCAAAGGCGCTCAACGACCGGTCAGTATGTATGAGACTAGAGAGGGCCCAAAGAATAACTGGCAGGTTACTAAACACCAGGTACTAATCTTTATTAATTTTACTAATACAGTAATTAAATTAGAATTTAGCTTATTTTGTTGGACAAGGATTTATAAAAGTGTATACATATTTAAGTTTATCATAAAAACAGAAAATTGTAAAAGTGACTTGGACCTTACAAATGGACTTCCATAATCTATTTTTATAGTTATGAATCAACTTATGAAAATTTTATGGAACCACTTCAAAAATATCCTTATAAACAAAAAAAATTAAATGTGGTATTGGAAAATAAACATTTATAATATGTTTTTTATATTACGTATGTTCATTTCTAATATATGCATAAAACCTCCTCCTTTTTTGAAGTTAAAGCACTCATTTCTTTTCAAGGTCGCAGAACATTTTTTACATTAATTTGTTTTAAGTACTAGAAATGTTTTGATAAAAAATCCTTTTCCAAAAAAATTGATGTAGTATGTAGATGTTAGCGCAAATTTAGGATGATTTTATTTATTTCGTAATTTACTTAACTAATATTAACTTGTAGAAGTAGCAAGGTTTGCGACTATCCAAATAATCAAGTTAAAATATATATGAAAAATATTTTTCTTGTAAAGTGTAGTATTTCAAAAGTACAATAAATGTCTTACGTTTATGCATACCTTTTTACGCTTTTTCCCTTATTACTAAAAGGAGAATTTGTATTTGATATTGGTGACTTCTTATAAGGTTATTTGAGTAAGCATTTGAACACATGAATAGACTATTTATGTGTTCAAATACTTTTATTTTCAAGATAACTTGGTAATAAACAATCGAAATTGCGAAATATAAATATATTTATTAAAAGTGGCATGTTATTAATTCTATTCTAATAAGTTTTTTGGTAGATACTGTTTAGAACACTATACTTGGAAAAAAAATTAACCATAGCATTTCATTGGACCATGTCAAATTTAAATAATTTAAAAAAATATACATGTGTTCATTATGATTATAAATATTGCTCCGACATTTCTTCGAACGATTATTTATACTTATTAATAAAAGTAAGCTGAAGAGCTTCTTTGTTCGAACATGATAATTTCTGGAACTACCACTATTTTATATTGTTTATGCAAGTCAGATTCATGCAAAAGACATATCATCACACATACAATTTGAAAAGTAAATATTTACGTTTGTTAAACCAAGAATAATCAGCTACTGCAAAAACATAACATTGTATGCTGTATTTTAGGAATTCAACTCAAATAATTATCCATTTTCTTTCCAGCTGACTACCTTACCTGGGCTGGAGCGATCATTAACCCAGTCTGCATTAGACGGGGAAGAGTGTACTTCTCAAGTAGGAGTATCAGGTGTGGCCCAAGTGGGTGATGAAGCAGTGCAAAGACGAGCTGAAGCGGTGACAAGAGCTATTCAGGATTTGTGGGCAGCTGCCCGATTGCAGCAACCACATCTGACGGAGAGAGCTCATCATATACGGAGAGCGGTGCGAGCATTGCTATCACTGTTTCCGCAGGTAATTAAGCATTACTCTGTGTGCATTCCGAAATGCGTTGCAGGTAGTAGGAGCGCAAAACCTATAAGTAGATGAAGTATGCACTGTTTGAAATTTGATCCAATCTTTTCACTGGGAAGTTGCACTGTACAACAATGACATTGGGGGGCACCGCTCAGTCCCATTAACCGATATAAACGGAGCAAAAACTCTTCGGCACCCACTTCCACCCTTGCTGTGGACTTTTGTAACATCAGAGGGTTATATTCCAACTTAAATGCCGTCTTCTACCATCTCGAGACGGCAAAGCCAGCCTTGCTCTTACTTACTGGAACAGATATCCCTTTCAGCCGACACATCCTACCTCGGTTACCCGAATTACACAATCTTGAAAACTAATTTGTGCCCCGGGTTGGAGTGTGTGCGTACGTCAAGAAGGATATCTGTTCTCGACGTCTCGGTGGGCTTGAAGGTCTGTCCAAGTTATGGCTA
>JAOCPS010106194.1:0-15463 GCA_025505425.1 Graphium colonna | reverse complement strand
AGGGTTATAACGAATCGTCTCGCCCAGAAATTCGATGACTTCCAATCTGTGGAGCAGGCTGGGTTTCGAAAAGGCTTCTGCACAGTAGATCACATACACAAACTTCGGCAAATAATCCAAAATACTGAGGAATATAATCAGCCTCTATGCCTAGCGTATGTGGACTACAAAAAAGCCTTCGACACTGTCGAGACCTGGGCTGTTCAAGAAGTCATGCAGAGATGCCAAATTGACTGTCGATAAATCCAAGTGTTGAGACGTCTGTATGAGACCGCAACAATGTCCGTCCAAGTACAAGGTCAGAGCTCAAGGCCAATCCATTTGCATCGTGGGGTTTTAATTTAATAAAAGACAGGGGGATTTAATTTCCCCGAAACTGTTTAACAATACATTGGAGCACGTCTTCAAGACGCTTGATTGGAACGGACGGGGCATCAATATCAATGGCCAATGGATCACACACATGCGATTCGCTGACGATATTGTCATTATGGCAGAAACTGCAAGACTTGGAAGTTATGCTTAACAATCTGAGGTGGTTGTTCGAGACAGGTGGGTCTTGGGATGAACCACGACAAGACGAAAATCATTTCCAATAGTCATGTGTCCCCGAGACCAGTGGTCGTGAATGGCGCTACACTTGAGGTTGTGCATGAATACACCAATCTTGGCCAAATTATACAACTTGGCCGGCACAACTTCGAGAAATAGGCCGAAAATCGTTAAAGAAGTAATTTTAGTTAAAGAATTACGTTAAAGAAGTAATTTTAGTCAAATATTTTAATTGGAAAGGGCTTTAATTTTTGGTAATAGAAAAAAAGTATGTATTTAAGATTACAGATCATTAAATGTTGTAGAACATTACATCTTTACACAGCTTTTGCTGCACTTTTACGGCCGTGCTCTCTCATGGAAGTTCCACCGCCTTTTATAAAGTCAAAATAAAATAAAGTAACGATGACTTTGGATAGAATGCCGGATGGCCATGCCCTTCTTTTTTTCCTCCAAATCCTTAATCCTGACCCAGCGTTTTCAATAAACCTATATTAAAAAAAAAGCAAGAGAAATTAGTTCTCTTGCTTTTTTTTTGCTCTCTGGATGTTGCGTGTCTATGGGCGACGGGAACGCTTACCATCAGGTGAACCTTCTACTATTTTGTCTGAATTTCTATAATAAAAAACAAATCCTTTACTTGTAGCAGATTTTGCTTATGGCCAAATTTATTCATGATTCAAATACATGAAAAAATATTCTAGGTCAACGAGAAGTACCATTGATATTTTGATTCCCCGTGCAAATATATGAGAAATGTAACACAAAGGGTCATCTTTCAGGCCCTTTCTTTCTATCGTCTTTAATCTAGACTTAGATGGTTAACTTTTCTACAGCTCTAACGAATCGCAGATCTGAAAAATTGGTTTTTATCCTAATTTATAACCCTGCTTCAACATGTGAAACGGTATTTATCTCCAAATATCGCATGCACATCAAAATTGCTACGTAGTTTTTATGAAGAAATAATTAAATAAAACAAAAATACAAAATTTCTTTAAATGTGTTCGCGCTCCGCATTTTGACTAATATTAAGTCGGACGATTTCGAAAATTTGATCGCTGCACAAAAGGGCCGCGCATTACTTTGCAATCAGCACTTGACCGGACAATCGATGGAAGAGGTCTCTCTTTCCCGTACCATATTCACTCAATCGCCCAATGTTAGCTTCTTCGATTCATATAGCTTGGTCACCGCGCTAGCACAACACAAAAAAAGAGAATAAAAGCTTTTGAATATATTATTACTAACTTCATATACAGTTTTATATTTTTACGATAGGATTGAAACTAACAAAAATATTTTTCTTCAAGTACCTTTGCAGAAGGCTTCTTTCAAAGAATACTACTTGTCTCCATCTTTGGCTGTGTCTTTCCAACCTGATTCAATGGTCACAACAAGGTCATCTTTTCTTGGATGTCCTATGTTCTCGAGGTGAGAAAAAGGGCATCCACGGTAGTTATCCATTGCGGCCGGTCTTGAGCTGTTCATTTTATCTTATTCCACTTTAGTCCAATACTTGTAACATATGCCAGCATACTGGAACGCCAAGGTTAACGAAAATGGACGCGTTTCTTTTTCTTCTGAATATTCCAATCCAACGCTGGCTTATGAATAAGCATCTTGGGAATATGAATATGCCTAGAAATCCTATCGTTTATGAAGGAAATATTACTTGAATATAAAGAAGAAAACAATCGAAAAACCTTTCAATAAAAAAAGATAAGTAAGTAAATCACAAAAGACACAAGCAATATTAATAGCTCATCCGAATTTCTGTAAAAATATACGAATGTGGATATAACGTTTCAGTCTTTAAATAAAAGCCATGTCTTTATGCAGCGCGACTGATGAGTCATTTTAATCAAAAACCTAATTTGAAGTAGCGAACACTGCATGACCAGTGCGACGGAATGTGGGAAGGGGGAGGGTTGAACCATGCGTGATCTTGCGCCAGTCAATCGAGTACCGAGCGCTTTACTTTATATCATTAGTGGCTTACCAGTCACCCTGTATGAGTTTGATAAAGATTAATTTCCTACAATGTTATTTTTTACTATTTTTTAAGAAGCAGTAAATATATTTACATGTTATTAGATTTAAAATAATCATATTATTCCTTGTAAAGAATTTCTTGAGAAGAATGGTGTTTTAAGGTTTTACAGGACAGAATGATAGAAACATGTCATATACACTCTCTAGGCAAGAGTGTGTTTATATCTGAGTGCAAGTTAAATAAGTGGTATTTATTGTAAAATTACAAATTGAATTCTTAATTGCAATTAAATCTTAATATAAAGAAAAATAATGAAAAACTGAACATGAAGTTTTTAAGTTTTTATTATTGACGCGGTGAATTGAAAAGTAATTAGGGAAACCATGTACAAACAACAAAAAAAATATAAATTAAAAATGTTTTTGTACCAAGAAACATTGATATTATCTGTTCAAGCCCGAGTAAAGTCTAATTTTCCACAAACTAAAGATTCCATGTTATGTAGAGTCACGCATGTGAACATGAGTTTTTTACCAAAATTCGGGAAGTATCACTAAGGGTCAACTGAAAGTATGCAAGAACTCCTTAAATAGATTCACTATGTTTTTTTTACTTGTTGATTTTCTCTGAAACAAGTTTATTAGGGTAAATGGTAGCAAACAAGGTATTTTTGTGATGATTAAAGAATAAATGATGAATCAAAATACTGATAATTTTACATCTCATCATAACATTTCAGGACATCAATTTAATTACCTCTTACCGAGATTATTTTAAATAAATAATTAAAAAAATATGTAGGGCGAAGTATTTACCTAATAAAAGGGTATTAGATATCTTCTTTCTAGCTATTTCCAAAGTTACTTAGGGTTGGCTTCTAATCCATCAAAATATTACCTGAGTTTCAGTTATTACGCAAAGCGACTGGCTACCGACCTCCACAACCCAATGAGATAAGCTGATTTCGAAGGATGGCTTAGTTGTCAGGATATTTGAAGGCACTGATATCTTATAATAACTGCCAAAGATGTTCTTGACAACCTCTTTTTTTGAAGCAATTGGGTGATCAGCCCGCATTGCCATAGCCCAACCAAAAAAAAACAACTCATTGTTTTCACGCGGGGTTCCCATACCACTAGGCTATGGAGGCGAAAAGGGTGTTAGATATATCTGTTCAAAATGTCCAGCTTTCACGTTTATTTTATAAATCAAATATAAATTATTAACAAAAGAACGAAGTTTATGTAAACTATTCTTAACCAAAATTTCCGATGTTTTGTTATTTCATTTAAAAAAGCTTATCATGTATTAACTTGGCGAATACATAATAAATATTTTACTTCATGTACCCATACACACTTTGAAATTTCGCGACAATGACTCGCACCAGTCCTTTTTTCATTATTTTGAAAATCACAAGGGAATTGCGTAAGAAAAAAGAAAGAAACATTAAAATAATTGGCGTAGAGCCTTCGAAGCGGATTTCATTTGTCTTTATTTTTTTCCTAAAAACTATAAATAATTTCAACCTCAAATGCACTTAGTATAAATTTTATTAAGCTAATAGGTGGTCAACTGGTGAGGAACGGTCGGCTGAGAGGGCTACTGGAGATGGCTCGTGGAGCCTGCATGAGGGGTTGCGGAGTCAGGTGGATGGTGGATACGTTTGCATGGCCCCTGATCCGCTTAGGCCGAAGCAGGTGGAGAACTTTCAGCAACTCTCCCCGTCCTTTGCACCCAAGAGGGAGTCGCAGGGGAAGAGGAGTGTTGGTAGATCATAGGCCACTTTCCCTATCTGCCGCTACTTGGCGTTGTGTTCCCGGTCGGAGGGGTCCGTTTGTACGTGCCCCCGACCGGTGAATTAGTAGCCGCGGGTTGATGCTACACGCGGTGAAGCCCATGGCTAACCCAAGGAGAGCCGCTCGAGGTAGGCTCGTGGAGCCTACCATCGATGCAGGAGGAATTGCGCGGTCAGGTGGATGGTGAATGCGTCTGCATATACGCGTCTGGGAATGTCCGAATTGATTTAAAAAAATGCTGTTATACGTTACTAGAATAAAACATCTAGAAAGTTCTGATAAAATAATGCATTTTGAATAATTCCCACTTACAAACCATAACAATTCTCTTTAAACCTTTTTTTATGGAAAGGAAGATAAACGAGCAGATGGTTAACCGGATGGTAAGCAATCCCGTCGCCCATAGACACACGCAACATCAGGAGAGTTCCGAGTGCGTTGTCAACCGGGAAAATTAGATAGAATAGGTTTATTGGAAAGGATGGGTCGGGATTAGGGATTTGGTAGGGCAAAGGAGTGAAAAACGGATGGCCATATTTACCCTCATAGCCATCTGGCATCCCCAAAAGTAATGCATACTTTATTTTAAAACTATGTTATTTGTTATAGAAAAATTATTATTTTACGTACTTATTATCCTATATAACTGTCCAATTTTAAACACGAACAATATCATTTTATTTTTCTTTAAGGGAATAGGAATTAATGAATTTGGAGTACCACGTAGTCGCAAAGCTCTTATGGAACAAAAAACCCCTATGAAATAAAAGATAAATGGCGATGTAAATGTTGAAGATTTGTCTTTGATTCTGTAGGTTTTTGGCCTACAAGTTAAAAGGAAAGAGAGAAATTTATGTCATATACAAGCAGTAGCGGGTCAGTTCATAGATTGCGGAGATATGTACATTACAGTATATAGGCATAAAAAATGTTTTTTTGAATAATAAAATAATGAACCAATTTTTTTGGAAAAATTTTATGGGACAATCTAAGAAGAATTCGCTATCATATAAATAATAATTTCTGAAATTGGTTTATTAATGAGAAACGCACAAAAATACATTAAATAAATTTTGTTGCTTTGATTTAAAAGAAGATATACTAAACTAATTTTATGGGTCCATTCTGATTCTCTATAAAATAATTAAGGATTTTTAAAATCGGTTCATTAATGGCGGAGATATGCACGATGGTACATAAAAAACATAGAAGCTTCTAATTGAGAACCATCCTACTTTTTTGAAGTCAGTTAAAATATGTCTCGAAATTAAGTACCTACACTTTTAAGACGTTTGATTTTTGTTTTATTTCCTCAGAAATTTCTTTTTAATATATCACTTTCATGTGATATTGTATTAAGTTACTCTATTTTTGGAAAATCTAAAAAAAAAATATCATTTAAATTAGTTCAACTAATCGAGATGGTTTTATGCTTTAGTAATACTCTTAACTAGAATGTTTATTCATTAAAAATGATCATATCACTGAACTTTACTTAACATAAAACACAAAAAAAGGTTCTTAGTGTGGGTGGTGACAGAGGGACAACGGAAGCTAAGTAATAGTGTTCTACTTTGTTTCCGGAAAATAATGATAAGCGGAATAGCAAAAACTGGGCCTAATGCTTTGGAGAATTTTCTCCCAGTAAACCGTGAAGGAGATAAAATGTGCTAAATGCAGTATTTTCGACTCTAAGCTATAAATATTATAAATGAATATAGCTTAGAGTCAAGAATAATATAAAATATTAAAAATAATAAAAAACTTAACATTATGTCAAGTATATATATTTTTTTATGGAGAAGGAGTTAAATGAGCAAATGGGGCACCTAATAGTAAGTGATCGCTGCCGTCTATGGACTCAACGCCAGAAGAGTTAGAAGAACGTTGTCGACCTTTGATATACGAGTAGGCCCTCGTCTTGAAGGTCCCTAATTTATATCTGTCCGAAAATGCCACTGGTGATAGTTACGAGCGACCGCAAGAATGTTGTGTGAGGCTAACCATCAAAGTGGTCTTAATGGTAGTAGGTGGTTTGACATATCGCACGATGAACGAAATTAGCAACAGGCAATATAAATATAAACACATACATAAATAAATCTCTACACAAAATAGATTAGTCAATTATAGTAGTACGATAACATATTTAGGAGTTTTCTTACTTCTTCATTATTGATTCTGTTATTTTTTAATTAATGGTTCCAATGACAGTTTTTTTTAGTTTAATTTAAACATAATTATAAAACATGTCATTTTATTTTTGGGTACTTTTCATTTTCTGTTTTTATGTAGTGCCATTTATAATAAATTGTACGTATTTTATATTTTTTACTATTTTACCTACTTTAATATACGCAATAAATCCTAAGTTAAATTACTAAATAAGACAAATTTAAATTTTTCCACTATTAAAATTAGAAATTTGGTAAGAAGTTTGCACATTTTTGTACATAAAACTAGTATGTAGGTCAACCGTACTTGTAAAACAAATGAATTTGTAAAAGGAGTCCCCGTCGGATTATTAATGACACAATGCTAATTAGGTCAACTAGTTGTATCACAGCAGTCTTAAACTAACTTTAGAAAGTCTTCAGTTTTTTTAATTAAGTTCTATGGCCCCAAAAAAAGAAGGGTAATTTGTTCATTGAATCAGATTTATAAATCAAATTCTTCTTAAAAATATCTACCACTATTGGTTTACTTGCTGTGAAGAACTGTCGCTCTAGGGCAATGACCGGTTTATGAACAAATTTTGTAAATATTAATAATAAGATTTGTGTCGACAACAGGAACTAGGTGGTTTAGTAGCATTCTTTGCATTAAATGGTTTTCTTTTGAGCAGCTCAAAATGTCATTGGAAAAACATCACTGGTTTTTATTTACTTGCTATGAAACTAACAAAAGTTTAACCAAAAAAATCGCAAAATTGTAATTATAAACAGAAGTAGAGAGACAATACTTAAAATGTCATTAAAAGATATAAAATGCTAATTACGTTCTTTGAGCACAGTGCTTTATTGTTCAAACTTGAGCTGGGTATTAAACAATAAGAACAATACTATAGAAATGAAATCGGAGTTCCGCTTTCGATATTGTAACTTGTAATCCTAATGAATCTGATAATTAATTAATGTAGTTATTTAATTCCTATAAAAAGGTTTACTGCACTTTTAAAGGATTCAAATTTGTTTTACTTTTAAATCAAATTTGTTTTGATTGTAAAACGCAGAGCAATAAATATGTATGTATATATATGGGTGAATAATTAATTTTTGCCCTATCATGTTGACTTGCTTCTACTACCATAGTAGTGTTACAAAAGTCGTGGACATTATTGACATTTTCTCATAATAAATCGTTTCGATATACCAATTTTATAAGAAATCAGCGCTCAGTAAATAATTTCTTTATGGAATGTTAAGTTAATGTGCGGTAAATAATTACTGCCATTTTTATGCGATGCATTTCATGCTTAGTAGTTCATGAATAAAGACTTTTTACAAAAGAAAAGCGATGAGTCTCCTAAACAGAAAAATCATTTGTCATCGGCAATTTTTTTTTCCTTTGTGAGAAATAAAAACCTCCAGCTAATATTTCAAAAATAAAATATGCGAATCATATCCTCTGTAATTCAATGGCCTAAAACTCCATTCAGCAATGTAAATTTAAAAATCCGTAATGGCAATTTTACCATCTATCCAATTTATATATACGATTTTACATTATTAAATTGATATCCATAATTCATTTATTAAGAACTATTTACTTTTCTTTTGTACACTAAATCAAATAAGCGTGTGCCATTGCTCATATATGAAGCAAAAACATTCCGATGTCTTTTGCCAGTACGAGTCTGATAGTTCTCGCTTTATCGTAGAAAAGCGTATTAATTTGCTAATATTATTAACCTCTTTATATCAATATCATTATTATAGCATAACTCTGTTAAAGTCAATCGAGGTGGTATAGCATAACAACTTTTCACTGTTTTTCTGCACTTATACGGCCGCGCTCGTCCGGGGAAGTCCTTTTTTCCCACCGCTCTTTACAAAGTCGGCATAAAATAAAGTATGCATGTCTTTTGGGGTTATCGGATGGCCATTCCTACCCTTCCCATTCCTTTCCCCTACTATATAATTACCTATACTATCTAATTAGCCTATTTTTTTCGATTTTCCGGGTTGATAACGCACTCGCGACTCTTTGGATGTCCTGTGCCGATGGGTGATGGGATAATATCAATATGGATGGCTTAATACCAAGTGAACTTTCTGATCGTTTGTCTTCGATAAAAAAAAACATCACAAATTCACAGTTCATCAATAATGTTCAGTTAAATGAACTATTTATGAAGTACAGAAATATGTAGTTTAAGATATGAATGATTAGTTTTTAAACCTGCACTTATGACCTTTTTGAGAACAAGAACAACCGGATTGTGAATCGTCTCCTTTTTTTCACTCAGGTTTATTTTATTAGGGCTGAGGTAAGGTTTCAATAATTTCGTAAATTATTGTCGAAAAAGTATTTTGTTTCTTGCGAAATGTGCAATCACTATAAGGGATTACAAGTAAATAGATGTAACAAAAGAACATAGGTAAAGATAATGATGTCAGACTTCGGAGTATGTGTCACAAAGTGACGGTTCGCTTATTTGTTTCGAAATATTAATTTATCGTAGTAACTTAGACAGGCAGGGTAATATGTATCTAAGTTATCCTGTATGCTTATCCATAAATGTTTTTATGCGGCTTTATATATTCCTTCTCCTTACTGTTTTATGGAAATCCGGCGTGTATTTTATTAATGTGCTTGTTGCGTTGATCAATATTGTAACGTGAATATGCTTTGGGTCTCGCCATTAACTTTTAAAAGCAGTCGAAGTGTGTCATGGCTTTTTGGGTTGCTGGATGTCCATTCTCATCCAAATCCTTCATCTCCACCCACCCTACTCACTAAACCTGTTTATTCGATTTTCCAGACTGAAATAGGACGAATTTTGTGTGAGCGCTTACTTTAAGGTGGACGGTCTGATCGTTTGTTATCCTTTCTATAAAAAACAAATTATCCGGTATATTTCATTATATGAAATAAAGAGAAAAATAAACACAATAATTTATAAACCATAAATAGTTCTTCATATATTTTAAGGATAATATCTTATTTACATATATGAGCGTATTAGACTACAAATATACTTTTTCCCATAAATTCCGTCCCATCAATTCTACGTCTTATACTGTATTAAAAGCAGAATTTTCACCATGATTGAAATCGCAGATAAAAACTTATAAATACATAGTTATATTTAAATAATTTGTATAATTTAATAAGCATTTTATCTAAGTTTTTTTTCCAAAGTATAAATGAGATAACAAATTTTTCAACTAACAATAACACATTCAATATAAGCATCATCATAACATGTCGAAACACGGCCGACTTATTACCACTAAACAAATTTATTACCTATTTATGGATATTAATACATTATTATACTAAATTAATTCCATACTTTGTGTGAACATAAGGTGTTCTACATTTTAAATCGTTGCCCGAATAAATATCAATGTAGCGGTAACATAATTTTCTATCTCTTTAAGAGATGAAAAATGTCCACACAGTCACTAATTCTACTAAGGTTACATTACCTACACTACTACGTACAATCCGTTACATTTATGACATTAACGGGTTAGCAAAGATTTTCTTTTTAATCTTTTTTTAATATTGCTATTATTAGCTGCTGTTTTTATTCATGTAAATATCCTCTTTTTATTTATGTGAGTATTTAAATATTACTTATGTTTTTGTTCGTTATAAAATTATATTTATGTATGTTTCATAAATAGTTTTATTATACCTATTTTTAAAGTTTTGGCAATAAAGATTAAATTAAAATGATTTACATAGACAAATAATTCACATAGAAATTCACATAGACTTTTTTACTAGCAATACAAAGAAAAATTAAAATTATTATTGTTCCTTTATTGCTTGTAATAAGAGATTTTTGACGAATTATGCTTCGGTCAAAAATCTTCTGTTATATTTCTGGCTTTAAACTTCTAGAATGTTTTATACCTTACGACAATTAATAATTTAACAGTCTTATAATATTTTTGATATTTTATATTTACATATCTGAGATATAGACACCTATCATTGAAGTCTATTTTCGCATGAATCGCCATATGTAAAGAAATATGATATAAAATGTTACCATACACGTTTACGTATTGTTACACGTTTTACGTATACGGCTGTGATCAAAATTCTTTCATTCTTTCATAATTGCACAGAACAAATATATTCTGCATAGAACAATTTACCTGATTAAGATTACCAATTTTATTGTATGTGTACATTATGTAAATTAGAAGAATTGCATAAAATATCATTTTATCCTTATTCACAAAGTGCACACTTAGATAAATTAAAAGAAAAGTTAAGACTCTCAAGGGAATGACGGGAAAGATAAACACATTGCGTAAGATATCTGGAACGTAATAGAAAGCTTTAAAAGCTTTTGACCATTTCGCAAATGGCACTGTGACAGCAAAACCTAGTTTTTGAAGATGGGTATATACGGCACGTACTAGTATTTAGGTATTTTTGAAGGTATAAAATGAACAGAAAAATCCAAAAACGTTCATATCCTATAGAAATACGAGTCAATAAGTCTAAATATTGACCTTTCCTTGACCTAATTTCTACCTCTGAAAAGAATTGTTGCAGACTAACATAATTGGTTTCTGTATTTTGTGCTCATAGAGCGGAATAACAGAGCAGGAATATGTAGATAGAATTACAAATTCAAGTTGTGTTTGAAAGAAAGGTCACCCGTAGCCAATTCTCCGTCACTTTAAAATATAAATTTTATTGTTATCTACTCGTACGTAACAACTATTTATATCCAAATCTATACTGCTATGAAGCCGAAGAGTTTGTTTGTCCGGTTGAACTTGGAAATCTCAGGAACCACTAGTCTGAATTTTAAAATTATTTCAGTGTTGGACAGTCCATTTATCGACGAAGGCACTTTACTACATAACAACATTAAAATGGTGGGAGTAAGTAGTTGATAGTAGACAATATATATATATATATATATAAAAGGGACACGTTAAGCAAAATTACACGAATCTTACTTAAATCGCTACGGAATATAAGCAGTTAAATTATTAGAACAGCAATAAAACCGGGTACTGAGTGGTTATCAAGTTTTAAGTTTTAAGTACTTATTTTTCAAACTTATTTATTTCTGTTATTCATTTTGATGACCTATGCAATCAACGTATCTTTGCCAACCCATTAGCAGTTTTTTGATGCCCTTCTTGTAAAAATCAGCTGGACAGGAGGCAACAAACTCTTCAAAGGCATTTTGTACTGCCTCTCGGGAATTGAATATTTTACCCACTAAAAAATTGTCTAAATTTTGGAAAAAAGTAATAGTCGGTAGGTGCAAGGTCTAGTGAGTATGGCGGATGAGGAAGAGTTTACAATCCCAGCTCTTTCAGAGCTTGAAGACTGTCTTTTGCGTAGTTTGGGGTCGCACGTTATCGTGAAGGTGCAGTTGGGACGACCGATGGACCAAAGTTGGTTGCAGATGTGCAAGCTTTTCCATCATTGTCTCTAGTTCTTTACAGTACACATCTGCAGTAATGCTCATGTTGCTTTGTAAAAAACTGTGGTGAATCAAATTCATGCTAGATCACCAAACAGTAACCATCACCTTTTTTGGGGTCATTTTTGGTTTAGGGCTATGCTTTGGCGCTGAACCAGCATCTAACCAACTTGCTCAGCGCTATCGATTGTTGAAGAGAATCCATTTTTTGTCGCACGTAACAATTTGGTTCGAAATTCCTTCATTTATTTGTCTGTTAAGCAGCTCGAGGCAGATCTCGACGCGTACGTTGCACTGGCAATTATTAAGTCCGTGGGCACCCATCTAAAAAGCTTTTTTATCTTGTCAGTTTGTCTCAAATTAATCATTATAAAAACAAAATTGTAATATTTGAAAAGACCAATACTGAAGAATGGCAATTTAATAGTTAAAGACCTAATATAAAATGAGTGATAGATTCCCCTCATTTTTAATGCTCACCTGGTAAATTATGCACCAAAATATTTTCATGAATCTATAATATATATTCATGAAAATATTGTGGTGGCATGATTATATTAGAATTGGGATTTTAAATACAATAGTATGTATTTCGTGTTAATTATTCCCTAAATTCAATGCTATTATGAGTCAAAATTCCTAAATTAATGGGCTTTGCAAAAGTATTTTTTATAGTTTTCGAGATAAGTGCATTCAACCAACAAATCAAACATACTTTGAACTTCATATTAGATATGGATTTAATGTAGCACATTTCGTTTTATTGTAAAGTAGTGCAATACATTACAGGTATTATCAATATAACAATTTAAATTATGTCCGTATAAAATCTATTCGTCCGTTGTCTGTCGTAGAATCCATTATAACCCCCTCGGGAAAGATGGCTACTATGTAAGCCATAATGACGTTTAGTCTCCCAAGATTGTATCATTTATATTTAACTGGTTCGAAATAAATGAACCGCTATCCATTTATTTATCCTAACAAAAGTATTTTCAATAATATCATAGAATATATTCTAATTTATGGAACATGTCTAACAGATCTTACTCTTTTTCAATGTTAGTTCACAAAAGAAACAAAAATATATCTTTAATAACCTGAAAAAATTGATAACTAGTAAATTTCTACTGTAGACAATTAGTAAATATAAATTGTAGATTTAAAGAAATCCGCATAAATAACGTCACCGTTTTAAATTGAACTCACGTAATCGGAATTAATATCATTCCTACACACTAAATGTTGTGTGCCAATAAATTAAACAGGAACTTTAACACGTATACCAATCTGTAAATGTACTGTAAAGCCTTAATAATGACTTGGATTGCGTAGTTAAATTTATAACACGATTTTGCGTGTCAAGGAAATGTAAAAGGGTTGAATTTTATTACAATCACTTGACTATGCTTATGGCTATGTCGGTTTCCTTTTTAGGTCTACGGGCTGATTAGAAAAATATTTTACGTTTCGTTTTTTGGTTTAAGAATCAATAAAGGCATACACTTGATTTTAATAAAAAGTTATAAACTGTGTTTCTCTATCAAGGAAAATGGTTGCCTTGAGTGGGTCGAGTTGAGTTTGAGTAAAATTGTCAGGTTACTTTTATATTTGTCTCCCAATATTTTTTGTAAAAAAATGTGTGTATATACAAACATGTTCAGCATTCTGAAATTTGATAAAATTAAATGATTTTGACTTCTTCTTCTTCTTCGCCGCTACAACCCAATGGCGGTCTTGGCCACTTCTACAATCGATTGCCACTCGCTTCTATCCTTGGCCTTCCTATTCCAGTTGGTAAACTTTCCTACCACCCTAAGATCTTCTTTAATGCATTCTGTCTTTCGCTTTTTAGGTCTACCACGTGATCTCTTTTGCTGCAGTTTCCAGTTTGTCATTACTTTAGGCGCCCTATTGTCATTCATCCTCTCAACACGCCTGACCAATCTGAGTCGTTGTGATTTAATGAATTTCACTATATTTTCCTGATGTATATGATTTTGACTTCATTGAATTCAAATAATTATCTAAAAGAAAAGAAAATATTAATTTAAATTAAACTACTTTACAGATTTTATCACGGTTTATTTTTAAAATTTTATCCAACCAACGAGTCATATTCGCTAAGCAAATGTAGTAAAGATAGCGTACGGAAATTCCTTTAGACAGATTTGTCGAGAGTCCAAAACCCACAAGTTCCCGAAGGCAGGCAAACAAGTTCTTCGGTTAGAGCTCTGAGTATGGATTTTTAGTTAAACAGACGGATTTCGGAAAAAGAAAGGAAGGCATTTTGCCTCAGAAAATCTGCCGGGGAGACAAGGGCTCACGAGGCAACCATCCTCATACCATCGTATATGTGAAGCTTTGACACTAGCAATTGTTCATTTTAACGTTAAAATTTTATATCAACTTTATATAACACGAATAAAATCAGCAGCCAAATCATAGGTTATCTTATTAGTAATAGGCATTTATATCTGATAGATCATTACTTTATTTCTTTAAAAGTAATAGACTATCTTTTTTATACAAAAGGGTTAAAGAAGCAAGTGGTTCACAAGAGCGTTACTGAAATTTGAGATAGGAATAATCTCTTTTCTACTCTAAGTCGTATCTTTCTGGATAGGCATCTGGGGACAATTGCTTCCAAAGGAATTTGGCGTGCCAGAACATGATGACGAAATCGCGCTGTGTTTCACATTGGTGTTTCTCATCGTTAGATATTTTTCGATTGAGTCGACTTTTTACTAATGTTACCGATAGCAGAGTTTCGGATTAAAAAATGTGATGGTAACATTCTGCCAATTTCTGTTGGAACAAATATAAAATCCATAATAGGCCGAAATCTAAATTAAGTTTGGCCTCCGTGAAATTTGGCAAGGAGAATTGAAATGAAGAAATTTATAGGCGCTTCAAATCGATTTTAGATGAAACGATAAACGAGACTTTCGATAATAATAAAATGGATTTAATCAGAGTTTGTCATAATAGCTAAGTTTTCCACATGATAATGAACTACTGTTGTTACCGAGTAGTTACCTGTAGGTAGGTACCGCAATGCTCAAAATTCAATTCTATTCTTTTAAAAATTAAAAAATGTCATAATTATTATTTAGCGTAATAAGGAAGAACTCGTTAGATATACTGTGTCATTTTATTGTTATAATGTTAAATATTGATGTTATTTTGAGTAATTACAAAATTATTTATATATTACCAAAAATATTGTTTTTTTCTAAGAATACGTCTATACTTTAACTTTATCAAATTAAATACTTTAATCTCTCTACTTTAACTTTATCAAATTAAATACTTTAGTCTTCTCAAATCGAGTAAAATTACTATGAATTTTTTTGCTTTCGCATTTATGTCATGAAACTGTTATAAATACTTTAAAATATTTAAGATATATACACATTTAAAAAAAGGCATCCGGTTGTCGCATACACATGTATCGAGTATTTAAACAGGTAATCATATTTTGTT
>JAOCPS010106085.1:0-15466 GCA_025505425.1 Graphium colonna | reverse complement strand
GGCACTCATCTGTGGTAAATAAACAATGCCCATTTATGGCATAGTCATTGTGTAAAAGATAAGAGAAATGGTGTTTATACATTCAAAATGATTAGTAGATTACACAGGTGTTCATATTGTTATGTTATCATACGCAGATACAAAATATTTTTCAAATTATAACCTGTGTTCAAAGTGGTCTCAAACTTTTGGCCGGCAGTGTATACATTTTGGCTGAAAATCTGCGCCAGTGTCATTATAGGAGCACATGTTTCCCATTTAGCACTGCGGTGTCAAAGGTTTAAGTTGCTATGATGTTTGCTAACCTTCGATAAGAGATGCCACCCAAAAAAGAGGAACACAAGAAAAATCAGTATGTTTTGTCTTATGGAGAAGGATGCAAACGAGCAGACGGCTCATCTGATGTTAAGTGATCACCGCCGCCCATTGACTCCCGCAACACAAGAGCATTGCTGGCCTTTGAGGTATGAGTACGCTCGTTTTTAGAAGGTCCCTAACTCGTATCGGTTCGGAAATACCGCTGAAGACAATTCATTTTACTTCGTAGGAAGTCGTGCGTGGCATAAAATGTCGGCTTAGTCGCACGGTTATAGACTGTCAACCATCAAGGTGGTGTCGATGGTGTTGAATGGTTTGTTGCTAGTGGCGGCGTTAGATGTTGGCCTACGGGGGCCTCGCAAAAGTTATTTAAAATTATCCATTCGTAATTATTTTTGTACGCGTGTATACGTTAGACAGAGGGCTACTACTTTAGGAATTATTCCTCGGGGCACTCCCCGTGGTAAATACGGTAGATGACGAATGGAGGCACAACGTCCCTAGCCAGAGCCAAGGCATCAAACCGACCGGAATGAGCTTTGATCGTCAACAATTCGAAAGGCTCGACTTTGAATGCGGTCAACTGGAAGGAGCTGGTATTGAAATGAGCAGATCTCAGCGCAGAGATGAGAGCAGTATCCCATTAGTGTGCAAGCTTGTGCTTTATACGGTTTCATCAGGTCGCACGTCTGGAAATACTGCTAATAATGTTTATCTATATGTTTGTCTTTTAGGCCATGTTGACTTCGGAGGTGTGGCCATACGTTGGAGATGACAACGCACAAGTTCGCTTTACGGCTTTGCGTGTGATCCGTCGCCATGAGGACGTGTCAATGTCTCATACCGTGGATGCGCCTGCCTTGGAGCTCAAGATAAGGCGAGCGAGGCTATCGCAGGACGATCTGGAGACGGTGACTAATATAATAAGCAAAAAAACAAAAAAATCAACCAACTTCCTCCCAAATTACTTGGAGTCGACTTCTTATTCAACCAAATATTATCTAAATATAAGTTTTTGTACCAAGCGACTCACACCTGACCTCCGTAACCCAAAAGACTAAATTGAATTAGATGAATAGATTAGTCATCAGGATATTTGAAGGCACTGACATCCTTTAATGTCAAGTGTTTTTGACAACTGAGAGTAGTTTTTGAAAAAATTGTATGTTTGGATGTTTGTTGCTCCAACTAGCAGATATAGTTGAATGGATTTGTATGAAAATTTGTATAGAAACATTTTACTAGCTGAATTAACACATAGGATGGATTTCGGACAAATCGAAAAAAAAAATCGCGCGGCTGCAACTGCGGGAAGCAGCTGTACTTAAATACCAAAGTTATAATATTAAATTTCTGTTTTGCAATTGAACTTTATGCAGGGCAAATTTGTTTTTACAAAGCATATGTGGATACATTATTTTTTAAAATAGGGATACGGATTATTGGATACGTCAGGAACATTATAAGGATTCGGAGGAGAAAAGAAGGTGGTAGGAATGACCATACAACAAGTCTAAAGCAAGGCAAAAATGCATGACGCACACTTAATTTTATGCTGATTTGTGTAGGCATAATATAAGTAAAAATTTCGATTTTTATAGGTCCTGTGGTGCATAGAGACTCATGCTCCCGAGGGAGAGATTCTTCTGAAAGCGGCACTTTTGTACCACAAGAGCCTAAAAAAGGAATACCGGGACAGGATTGCTGTACTAGGTTTGCTCAACTCACCAACACAACTAAGAAAGGTAATGTTGGCAACTCGTTTGTTAATTAATAAATTATAAAAGGAAAATAAATAAATTTGTAAATCTAATATTTCGTGTCACAATGTTCAGTAAGTTCCATACTCCTCCGAAATTCTGACAATCGGTCGAAATTTATTTTTCATACCCCTAAGTAATTAGATTGTTCCACCACAATTTTCTTTTTTTTTTTGGAAAAAACAATATTTATATTTTTATGATGTGGTATTAAGAATACATACTTTATTTTCATCCCTCTATTACCGAATTAAGTAATTTTTAAATCCCGGTTGATATCAATTATCACTTGATAAATTTTTAAATGTCAATTATCAACAATTTATATGGCAAAACAACGTTTGATCAGGTAGTAGTTATATAGCTTCGTAGGACCCGCGAGTCAGATTCGCACACAAAGGATTCCGTATTATTTATTCATATGTAGGAGCTTCTTTTAATTTTAAATTTATTTTTATTATTTGTTGTTATAGCGGTGACAGAAATACACCATCTGTGAAATTTTTGACTATATAATATATTATAACTCATGAGATACAACTTGCTGACATATAGACGGACTGATGGACGGACTGTGGGGTCTTAGTAAAAGGTTCCTGTTAGTTACTCTTTTGGACTAAAAATGTTGTAGAATACAACTTCTCAACATATTTACACTGCAAACAAAATGTAAAGATTATTTACCTCATGTAGGGATTAATTAAAAAATAAATTTTAAACAGCTTTATGTATAATGTCACCGAGTTAATCTATTCAGTTTAATTTTACTTATGGCCTTATGAGTCATAAAAAAGGATTTGAGAAGAAAAGAAAAAATTATGCAAGCGAAACAGCGAGGGTCAGCTGGTATTTTTTTTATGGAAAGTATGACAAACGAGCTGACAGTTCACCTAATGTTAAGTGACTTCGTTGCCCATGGACAAACAACATAAGGAATGATGGCGTGTAACGCACAAATCGTCAGCCTGGGAAAATGGACAAAATAGGTTTATTGGACACAACAGATCGGGGACATATTAAGGATTTGTAGGAGAAAGGATTGGGAAAGAATGACCATTCGCCAACCCAGAAGGTCATGCATATTTTATTTTGTGCCGACTTTGTTTAGGACGGTAGCACTTTGCCGGGCAAGCATGGTTTTGAAGTGCAGAAGAGCTGTGAAAGATGTTATGCTCTACCACCTGTATATAGGATAAAATAAAGTTAGACTAAAGAGATGTGTACTAGATTACAATAAACAAAGTACATGAAAAATGTATCTGGCTGTATTTTTAATTTACGAACCCTTAATAAAAAGTTCACATATTTGTATAGTTTGCTTCACTTTGTTAAACGGATATATTTTTCAGGGGTTGGTAGCGTTCTTAGCAAAGGAGACCTGCCGCAATCTGCGAGAGGGAGACAGCGAATGCCTCGCTTTGTGGCGCTCTCTCTTCGACGCCGGAGAAAGCGAGAGAGCGGTTAAGTGCGAAGCCCTCTTTGAAGACTATCTGGAATATTTGGTGGATTTCTTGCAGCGCCATCTATTGTTAAATGATGACACGCAGGTTGGTAGAACTTTTAGAGTAACTTGTTTATTTAATGGTAAGCCAAAAAAGTGATTTTTATATCTGCTATCGGATATTAGATGTGCTTACGGGATTTTGCTCCACTTCTAAGCGGCGTATTAATATGAAACAGACCAAATTTTAAACTTACACCGCTTCACCAGTACACTTTATGAAATGAACTGCATCCAATGTCAGATGAATAGTAAGACAAAAGTTATATTTTTGCAGTACAGAAATTTACAAATACTATTTTTATTTAATGTTCTATATACTTCCATTTAACCACGAATTATTTTAAGTTGGTATCTAGTATTATAGTTTTTAATATACATCATAATTTCGTATATATTATAATTTTTAATAGATTTTATTTTAACCAGGAATCGTGTAATACATTGGAATGGACGCTTAAAGCAAGCGCTCACATAATTCCTTTGGCCAATGAGCTTAACGGCGGAATTGAAAGGTGTATCATAGCATTGCAACTGCTCAGGAGATTGGGACAGGCAGAGAAGGGGGTTGAAAGGAGAATGGCTGCTGCTAGATCCCTTATGCAGAGGGTGGACGCACGCCGGTTGGACGGATGCCGAATGGTATGCGCAGATTTCTAATTATCTTAACAAGATTATTTTCATAGGAAATTACAAAAAGCCGACATCAAACACCTTAAAATTTTATTTGCGAGACATGTTTTTTTAGTTATGTTGATTTAAAAATCAAACTACTGAGCCAATTTTTAGAAAATTTAATTGCACATTTTCTAGTAAAGACAAAAAGAATATCAGATAAAAAATAATTTTTAAAATTGGTTCATTAATGACAGAAGCACAAACATACGGAAAAGAAACAGAAACATCCAAATTAAGAACCATTTCTTTTTCTGTAGTCGGTTAAAAAGTTACCATGTTCTAAAATACAAAAATACGCACTTTACAAACTTTCGTTCCAAGTTTGTACCCGTATTTTTGTGTTATAGTGATACTAACATCATACGAGTATATTCTTAATTTTATTTGTTATTTTAAACGTGACATTGTTTCCTCTGTTGGTACAACTATATATAAATAAATATAACGTAATTTTCAGGAGTTTTTAATAGAAGAGTGTCGGGAGGACGATGAGTTGCGCGAGGGCTGTCTGGCAACTCTCTTGGCACCCGTAAGCAACTTACACGAAACTGCCGACGCTCTTTCAGTATTGGAGGTATTATCATTAATATTTGTATAGGGCAGTTTAATGAAAAATGGAGAAAGTAAATTAACCTAAGTCAAGTACACAAGAAAATGTCCATAAAAATGGAGCAAAACTTTTGATGTTGATAGTTAATGTTATAAGATATGTCACTTTGTGTTTATAATTACTTACTAGTTATCTCAGTGACTACCGAACAAATACTTACCTGTTATGCTAATGCAATAGATAAGTTTTTGTTTACTTTTTTTCCGGATTTGCTCAAAATCTTTTTAGTTAGTTCACAGAAGTTGGTTGAAGTCTCCTAAATATTTACAATTTTTTATATGCTACCGGAATTGGCAGATAATATCCTGTAAGAACCAATTGATAATAGCGACAAGGTCCCAAGTATTTTAAAACCATCCTAAAATTTGAATATACACTTCATTTTATAGTGTAAATGTTTAAGAGATCAGTGAAATTAATATGTTCAGATGAATTATATATTGATTACCTGGTAACTGGTCACTATTAATTCTTTTAACTTCAATACTTTTAGATGTTATATATGGAGATCATATATGAAGAATAAAAATGTTATTAGAAATAAACATTAATTTACCATTGAGTAAACATAATCTAAACTAAAAAAAAAAATTATGTAAATCATGCTTATCCGATCGGACACGGCGTAACCGGAGTGAGACGGAAAGCGGAGAGGGGATCGACGGCCTCGCGCGTGACAGCTGACCACAGCCGCCACATTTCATTAATTTATTGGAAAGTTTGGGCTGAAACTGTTCCCATAATTTTATTACATAAATGTAATGAGGATCGAGTACCGAGTGGTTTCTTTTAATATAGGTGACGCACCAATCATTCTCTACAATCACCATAATGAAAATAAACACAATACTATTATTTTCTTCTTTGACCAGCAATATAATATCTGTATATATTTTATTATTCTGACAGAAAATCCTTTTTCTAGACTGTTCTCTCGATGACGGGGTTAGATTCAAACTCACTTTCCGCAGCGCTTTCTGCGTTAGAAAACCTCATAGTGGAATGGGGAGAAAAAATGAGAGAGGGAGAATTGAATGGGGTGAGTTTATCATAATATTAATAAATTTATATAATTATGTTTTATTGGACAACCTTTAATAAAAGGGGTCATTAACGGTGCACTTGATACCATTGGGCGTTCTCTTTCAGTCAACCCAATGTGACGTTAACTTATTTAATACGTAATTATTAATTTTTTACACAGATTTTACGACTATTAACTACACAAGAAAATGGAATTTGCCACGGTTAATATTTAAGTAGAGAAAGATAATATTTTATTGTAATATGCATTAGAAATACATTAATTTATTAAACAAAATATTTACATGCACAACTGCACATGATATATACATATCTGATGTGTCAAGCGATTCTTAAAAAATTAACAAGTGTAACGTATAAGATACGATGAATTTTTTGCTTGTGCACGTAACTGGGATTGCAAGACAACAGCTTTTTCAAATGTGATTGTCGCTTCTTGCCAATAGATGGCGTTGTTAAATGTGAAGTGTAGCAGAGAAGTGTTAGTAATGAATAAGATTTGACTTCGCTTTGGCTGTAGTACGTAAAATGCTCTACCCCCCGAATTCTCTCTGCGCTTTCATTTGTGCACTATAATATAATCCGCATAGCTATTTATCCTTTCAGAGACTAGCTGCTGTAACCTGAATACTGACAAACAAACGTCGTAACTGTTTCAGGTAATAAGACAAGTATTGATGTTGCATGAGAGATTGGATTACAAAGGCAAAGATGGCAGGGAACTACAAAGACACGTAAGCATGTTCATTGGTAAGTATCGCACACAATATTTTTTTCGTTCTTATTGTCTTACTTCAGAAAAGTAGAAGGATCTCAATTCGATTGTATTTATATTTTTTTATATATATGTTTGTTGATTTCTATGTAAGTTATGAACCGATGCCTGGAACAGATTGCTTTTAGTAATAAGGCCATTGCTTGTATTATTTTGTGGTGTGCAATAAAGAATATTTATTGATTCATTCATTCATTCATTCATTCATATATAGGTCGATTGGTGAGTCACCTACGATATTAAAGGAGAGCGCTCGGCACTCGATTGTCATCGTATTTATGTAAAAAAAATTGGGGCATAGTTTTCGATCAAATTTTCAAATAAACAGGTATAGCGTGGAACCGATGCAGGCGGCGAACAGATGGTCAGTTGGCGCAGTTCATTGACCCGAAAACGGCACGGCTTGCGCTATGTCCGCTAGGATGCCCAGGGCTTTTATAAATAATTAGTCAACTTTCGATTAAGTTTGCTCTGTGGTCAATTAATATTTACTTTTAATATTACATTTATTCTGTATATATGGTTTGCATATTTAATATTCTCGAATATTGAAGGTGACTCATCAGTCACCATGTATACCTAATTATAAATATTATGCTTATTCTATTGGTTGTTGTATGATATTAAATTTTAAATTAATTATATAACTATTCACTTTGAAAACTTAACAGCGTCGATCGATGTACTGCGAAACTTATACATATGTCATAATATTATAAATTCTAAATCAAACCATTGACAAACATCAACAATGTTTGCCAATTTTGGAATAAACGGAACGTAAACAGTCTTGTACAATTTTTTTTATGAAATGTATATTATTTATAAAATATACATGATCCATGTTGCTCCATCTATTCGTAATTATTGAGCGAAGTAAAAATAATTACGTAATTTAGTGGTTATTATTTAAATTTTATCACACGAGGATATCTGGACTTCGAACAATTTAAAAATACCTGACCACTCGATTTTTTTAGATGGTAGAGCATAACATCCTTTCACAGCTTTTGCTGCACATGGTCGTGCATAAAATAAAGCTTGCATGATTTTCTGGGTTGCCGGATCACCATTTCCTCACTCTTCTTTTCCCACTTCTTTCCCCTCGTAATTCTTAATATGTTCCCGACCCGTCTTATCAAGTAAACCTGTTATATCCATTTTCCCGTGTTGAATGAACACGCAACTCTTCGGATGTTGTGTTTCCATGGGCGACGGGATCACTTAACATCGGGTGAACCGCCTGCCCGTTTGTCATCCTTTCTATAAAATAAGAAAATGTTGCAAAGTATTCCAAACGTCGGTTGATAAGAATGCGATAAAATCCGTTAAGTTGTTTAATTTGTTAAAAATAATTGTAAACTCTCTCTTTTCAAGGCAAATACGGCAGAGACGTCCGACTGAATGACGGTCATCGAGATGAGGCACATAATTTTAACTCTTTGTTCCTCAAAGTTATGAACCTACCTGATGACTCCATGAACAAGGTAACGATGTACCCTGTATATAATAAAAAGTAACAGCCTATTTTCAAATTGTTCTACTAATGGGCAAAGGCTTCCTCTAGACAGGGTATAGGGCATAGTCCACCACGTGGCCCAAGTGCGGATCGGTAGACTTCACATATCCCAGAAATATTATTTCTTGGATATGCAGGTTTCCTCGCGATGTTTTCCTTCGCCGCGGAGTACGTGGTAAGTCAGGACTTAAAATTTAGGTTAGAAAATTAACAATTTCATTGGTGCCGGCACCGGGGATCGCACTCAGGTTCGCCTCGAGTAAACAGAATTAAACTGAGCTACCACGGCTCACACTTTATATGTATACTAACAATTACATGTATACTTTTAATTATATGTATACTTTTTATTGATCTCAAGGATGCTTTAAATATTTCGTGGTATCACTTATTCAAAGTTAAAATTTAGATTAACTGATCTATCAAACGATTCAGGTTTCAAATTAGAATTGAAGCGAAAACGCTTTTTATATATGCATGTTCTGCTTAAGTATGTCGGTAGTATTAGAAATATTTTTAAGATCGTTCTGTTTCAAAATCAGTTTAGTACTTTATAGGATATTTTTAAACATGAAAAAAATAAATTAATTTTAATAAATAAAATAATTGCCGGGGCAAAGTTCATGGGTTAGTAGCACTTTTTGTGTGTATGTACGCTGTTAGCCCAGATAGTATATACAACTAGTAATATATCTTTTTCATGTTTCTAGATATATTTTTTTCTATTGCTTACTTCCAGATAAATTTACAGAGTCTACTCCGAATAGCACTGAAACTTGAGGACCCTAAGGCAATAAGACCACTATTAGACCTTCTACGGGCGAATTGTAAGCCTGACCTTTAAATTATTTAAATATAATTAGTATATTTGTATGTACAATACAATTTTGTCTTTCTCTAATTTGCAGTAATAGGCTTAAAGATTATAAATGCGTACATTTAAAATTCCCCGCAGCGGTATATATCAAATTCGTTAAGGGTAATTTTTTTTAATTTTATCTTGAATTTTCTTTTATTTTATATATATAACCAAATTTAATTTGACCAAAATTGTATGTTATCATTTCTATAGTATATTTCGTAATCGATGTTCACCAAGGATGATATTGTATAAGAAACTTGTATGATATCGCAACGGATTCTCGTTTTTATTTATAATTTTAGCGCCATTTAGAAACGGACATTTTTTCTCATGTTAAAAAATTTTTAAATTTTATTCTTAAGTTGTATGTAAAGAAAATTATGAGCTTTTGCAGCGAGTCAGACGGATTGTTGGGTTTCTCACTCTGTATGAAGATATGAAACATCTAATTAGAAATTAAGTTTTCTCAATAAAATATAAGATATAATATGATTTTAAATAAATAATTGTAACAAAAAAAATTGCTATATTTTATTTTTTGAATTGATTTTATTATTTTATTATACATTTAAGTAACTTGTACTTGCGATTTTTACTAATAGATATTTCATAAATTAGAAAAATATACCACTTTATATAATAAAGTATTTATACGCCCCTGAGAGCAAAACATATTGATACAGTAATATACAACCATATTTTTTACAAATAAATTGATAATTATGATATAGATTAGCAAGTGAATTGTGCATTCACAGCGTCCGAGCGCGCTTTATCCGCCGACGAAGAGCGCGTTGTTTGCGCGGGCGCTTACGCACTTGCGCGTGCACAGTCCGCGCCGGGCACGCACTTGACGGACGCCTGCTCGGACGCCGCTGCGGCCACTCTGCTGCAGGTATTCCAGTCCCAGTGGTTGTATCACCACACATTTTTTTTATTTATTTAGACTTTATTTCAAATCCTTATAATTAGCACACAAAAAGTATTCCCTACCAGTCGACCTATGGTGTCGTAAAATTTGCTAGGTAGGTGCAACCAAAACGAAACAAAATAAATTAAACAAAAAAAATAAAGCAGAGAAACATATCATAATAATAATCTTAATAAAAAAAGGTTAATAAATAGATACAAAAACAAATCAATAAATTAACATAACTATGTTAACATTATCCTGCCAGGTGGTAGAGCATAACATCCTTTCACAACTTTTGCTGCATTTCTACGGCCGCGCTCCCATGGAAGGAAGGGGAAGTACCACCGCCCTCTATAAAGTCGACATAAAATAAAGTATGCATGACTTTAGGGGTTGCCGGATGGCCATGTCTACCCTTTTCTTTTGCTACTTTTTCCCCCTCCCAAATCCTTAATCCCCACCCTATCCTATACAATAAACCTATTCTCTCTAATTTTCCAGGTTGACAACGCACTTGCAACTCAACGGGTGTTGTGAGTGTCCATGGGCGACGGGGTCACTTAACATCAGGTGAACCGTCTGCTCGTTTGTCTTCCTTTCCACAAAAAAGAACATATACAGAAATAAATATATAAATGGGATACATATAAATAGGATGATTCGAATAGAACAATTTTACTCAATATTCTTCTTCCTCGCTTCCTCACGATTGAAGGTCATGTCCATTTGAGGCTGTTATCTTGCTCACCAAATCATGTCTTCCGTATTGGCGCCTGCAGAAATTCCAGGCATGCTTCCTTCACTATATCGGTCTATCGTGTTGGTGTCATCCGTGGCTCCTTTTACTTTGGACATGGCCAACACAATGAGCTTTTCTGAGCTATCTGGCTCGCGTTTAACCACATGACCGAAGTACCGCAGGATCCGCTGGAAGCAACTGGTCGGTAGGCGGCACTTGACCTTGAATTTGGCGAGGTTCGATGTATTAGTGCGGCGTGCCAAGGATACTTAGATTTTTGCACCAACATCACATTTAATCCTACTCCGAATGTGGGCTTCAGGGTCCGAGTTTTTGAAGCGTATAGAAATACAGAGATGATAGGTTCTCATCAGTTTTGTTTTCGTCTTGAGGCTAATACCTCTGTTTCTCAAGATCTTCTCTAGACAGTTCAGCGCTGCTACAGCAATCTGGGCTCTTCTCACAAACTCTTTTTCACAGTCGCCGTCCGCGGCAACTAAATATCCAAGATAGACAAAGGACAATGCCCAAAAGTGGTACCATAAAGTCTCATTAGGACATTACGCTTCATGGATTTGATTTTTGAACAGGGAATTTAATTTAAAGTATAAAAGTATGAATTTTGCCTTAAGTCTCTTCGAAACCCGAGTTTCCTTTACGAAAAGAACTTCTTTTCGAGTTAACATATAAGTCAAGTCTCTAAAAAACAATGTTTGAACTTGATGCAACTTGGTACGGTATGCTATATAAAAATGAGCATTGTCCTTTGCCAATTAAAGTAAATTTCTTCTTTGTTGTATCAAATAGGAATTTACTTAAAAACATTTTTTTTTAATGTAAATGCAGACAAACGAGCAGACGGTTCACCTGATGGTAAGTGATTCCGTCGCCCATGGACACTCGCAACACCCGTTGAGTTGCAGGTGCGTTGTAAACCTGAAAAATTAGAGAGAATAGGTTTATTGGATAGGATAGGGTGGGGATTAAGGATTTGGGAGGGGGAAGAAATAGCAAAAGAAAAGGGTAGACATGGCCATCCGGCAACCCCCAAAGTTGTGCATACTTTATTTTATGTCGACTTTATAGAGGGCGGTGGTACTTCCCCTTCCTTCCATGGGAGCGCGGCCGTAGAAATGCAGCAAAAGCTGTAAAAGGATGTGATGCTCTACCACCTACCTACTATTTATATTACTTGTTTCATAGTATTTGGGATTGGAACGTCGACCTTCAGTACGTCGAAGTTTGTGCGACGTTCTAAGGCGTCTTTCGATGAGCCACAAGCACCAAGAGGATGATTTGATGGTCCAGGAATTGGCTAACTACACTCGACGGTTCTTGACTGATGGTAAGTGCTAGCTCATTTTTTATTTTATAAACAATCATTATAGCCAAATTTCGGCCATGGTGGCCGATCTATTTAGAGATTAGCCGACTGCGCAGGAGATATTATAGTGCACAATTGTACGCGCAGACACAGGTGTACTCTCTGTTCTTTTGCTCTCATAGCCCGATGGGACTGACATTTGACACGAACAGAGGAGAGAGATCAGGCGCAGGACCGAGTTTACAAGCGCATCCGTTGCATAAATCGTGTTTATTTTCAGGCAATTCACATTAAAATTCAAAATATCTTTATTCACATAGACGCTTACGCGTTCTTATGGAATGTCAATTTTTACATTGTCATTAAGTGTTTCGAGAGGAAGCTACCGCCAGCTCGGCAGGCAGATTCTGCTGAGAAGAGCTGGCGAGAAACTCAGCCTGGCGAGAAACTCAGCAGTTGCTCTTTTAAAATAATATTTCTTGCAAAATGTATTATACAATAATTCGTGTTGCATTTTCAATAATCAGCAGTATTTTCCCATACACGTAAATTGTTAAAGTATTATTTAATAGTATAGCACGATTTACGTACAAGAGTTTTTCTTATTTTGTTCTTAAATTTATCAAATAGACGATTTTATATAAATCGCGGAATTTTATTATATATGCGTACAACTAGTCCCATAAATTATTTGCTTGTCTTTTGTAAACGAAAGCTAGGAGTTATCAATTCGTCCTTATTTCTTGTATAAAATTGATGTCTGTTACTATTTCTTAAATAACCATGAATATTTTTCTGGGCAATTAAATGTTACAATGAATATATTGAGAAGCAACCGTGAGTATATTAATTTCTTTAAAAAGTTCCCGCAGGGTGTCCCTCGCACCAATGTTATATATAACTCGTATCGCTCTTTTTTGTACTACAAAGACAGTATATTTGTCTGCTTCGGTACCCCATAGCAAAATACCATACAAAAATATGCCATGAAAGTAACTAAAATAAAAATTCCAAGCAGTATTAACGTCCGTTAATTGCCTTATTTTACCTTTCGCGAATACGGCTGAGCTGAGTCTACCTGCGAGAGATAAAATATGGGTATTCCACTGAAGACCTGAGACGAGAGTTAATCCTAGAAGTACAGTGGAATTAGAAAGATTAAGTAGTACATTATTTAAGCACAGAGATGTGAGTGGCGGTGAGAATTGAGTGGTCAGCCAGCATTGTACCCGTGGGACTTTAAGCTTCGACCTCCGGTTTGATATGCAGAACTTGCGTACATACCACTAGGCCACGGAGGCAGTTGATATTTTGTAAGTGACAATGATAACCATTACCTAAAGACTGGCACAACAACTAAAGAGTTCTGGATGTATTTACAAATAATTTATATACAAATTAGAAGACCCGACCACACGTGCTGTGGTTAAATTATAATTTTTTTAAATTATATTTTTTGGTTAAATTATATTGAAAGAAACTAGTAAATACAGTGAAATTATCATTCCCAAATAAAGACGCGGATACTTTATAGAAGGTATAAAAATCTACCGGATTGGGATTTTTATTTATTGTCAAATTGGAAAACGATTGATAAAAATTTTCGATTTTCTGCTTCACGCATTGTTGGGGTTAGATTTTTGTGGGGCATTTTACTGAAAATAATAATTTAAACTGTTAAAATAGATATAGTTTAAAATCATAAAAAACACACACATTTTATAACGCTGCTAGTTGAAGACAAAAATAATTATATAATAATATAATTTTGAAAAAAGCCTGGGGCTATGTAGTGTAGCATAAGATCCTTTCACAACTTTTGCTGTACTTTTACGATCGTGCTCGCCCGCCACATGATCACCACCGCCCTACATAAAATCTGCATAAAATAAAGTATGCATGACTTTCTGGATTGCTAGATGACCATTCATTCCCTCTTTCCCCCCCTCACTTCTTTACCCTCCTAATATTTAATATTTTTCCGACCAGTCATGTCCACTAAACCTGTTTTATCCAATATTTCAGGTTGAAAGTTATAACATATTTTTTGTTGCTTTTCAAATTCTATTTTACGTGCAGGACACAAAGGTATCTTTACATACCAATATTCAACACGGATAAAACTTTGCAGAAGTTTGTCAGGCAAATAAATGCACGCTTTGAAATTGTGCCGCGGACGGTTTGGAGAGGCTGATTGTGGGATATCTCTAGGGTTTTATTGAATATCAATGGTTAAGAAATTGGATAGAAAGATCATTGGGATTGGAAGAAAGAAGACGGTAGGTGAATGACCACCCGACGAATCCACAGGAATAGGATTTTTTTGGAACACAGTAAGATTCCAGAATCGATATGAAAGAAAAGGTCATTAGGCCAGGAGTGCTTTATTATATGCTGGCATTAATTAAGATACTTTTTCCATGGTCTTAGGAATACAGCCTTATCTGTTTGTAAGATGTGGTAAACAATGGAGAATTTTAGAAATAACATATCAACGAATAACTCTGTGTGCGGAAATTATGTTTTTGCGTATTAAATATTTACATTAATGTTTCCAGAATCAACGAAACCAGTGGGCGTGGACGTCTCCGAGGTGTTGCTAGATGTGTTAAAACATCAGAACTCTTTGGCAAAAGAATTGTTGCCATCATTGCTTCTACAAATTGCCGAAACGAGGTTGATTTATGCGTTGAACGCTTTCAAAACGGCCGCAAATGTATTCCTGGACAAAATAGAGCTATTTGATGAGGGAGAAATTAGAGTTTTGATGGTGGAGTCACTGAAAACGCTAGTCAATGAGAAATATATAGAGATTGGTCAGATGTCACTAAGTGACGGAGCGAAAAGACATGGTGCCGAATTACAAGATTGCGACACGAACTTGCACTTGCACAAAATGGCGGACTTGCGAGTTTCCAGAGCTTTTACTTCATCGATGATACATTTCATTAAAGGGCTATGTGAACGTAAAGGATTTGACGTAAATACAGTATTGGAGCTAATTATTTCAATTGGAGATAGAGTGAACTCTCGATTATTTTATACTCTTTCTGTAATTCGGAGGGAGTTTGGTTTGAATGAAGGAGAGTGTAAGAGAATTGTGGGAAAAGTGGACAAGATTTTGTTCAATGAGAATGGAACTTGGGATCTTTTGCGGTTAGAAGGTGTACTCACATTCTGCAACGAGTATATGGAAGCTCTATTGAAATCCCACCGAGAGGTAGGTTTTTACTTTGATGGCAATGTTTAACAAATATGATTTACACGGGATATTACTCAACCGCCTTCAAATATCTTAATCTATAGCATGTTTTTATTTCTATGGAAAGGATGACAACGAGCAGACGGTTCACCTGATGGTAAGTGATCCCATCGCCCATGGACACACGCAACATCCGGAAAGTTGCGAGTGCGTTGTCAACC
>JAOCPS010105649.1:0-15469 GCA_025505425.1 Graphium colonna | reverse complement strand
CAGACGGTTCATCTGATGTTAAGCGATCCCGTCGCCCATATACACACAGATAGAGATAGAAAAGGAGTGGGAAAAGTAAAGGATAGGAATATGGCCATGCGGCTACACCAAAAGTCATGCATACTTTATTTTATAATCTTGTAAAGGGTGGTGGTACTTCCCCTCTCAAGTATGGCCGTAGAAGTGCAGCATAAGCTGTGACAAGGTTTTATCTCTATTTCTCTAAGACCTCAAAGTCGTTGCATTTTACTACTTCAACGTATCAATAACAGTAACCGCTATCCATAACTTCTTTTTACTTAAAATAATCAATCACGTATACATGTAATTATTGATTATTTATTTCAGGTCAGTGTGCATTTAGATAAAAAATTATCAACATACATAGTTGTAATGAAAGGTGCACCAGAGTGCATACTAGCGCGATGCACGACGGTTGCGTTGGAAAACCGTAATGTTAATATTACCAAAGAGGTTAAGGAGGCTGCGGACCATGCAACTGAGGATCTTGCAAACACTGGTAAACATAATAACTGAGTTATGAATTGTCATTTTCAACAATTACTAAAATATGCCCTATTTTTCAGGTGAAAGAGTATTGGCCTTCGCGGACTTAATACTTAATCCAAATGAATTTCCAATAAGCTACGAATTTGATACGGAAGAAATAAATTTCCCATTAGAGGGTCTTCGGTTGATAGGTATTATTGGATTAAAAGACCCGCCAAGAGATGAGGTAAAATGATAAAAGTGTAGAAATGTATTAAAATGTCATAATCGAGTTTTGACATTTTAGTTTCCGAATCGATGTCTATATTTTATTTAGTTAATATAATCATTGATTTTATAAATACCTGTAGAAAATATATCCATTAATTCGGGGCTTGATATAAACATATATTAGGTGTTTACAAGATGACCGCCAAAATGGCTGCACTACGCATGCTGTACAAACCGAGGGTCTTATAGGAATAACTTTATTGCTTTAGTTGTAATATTAATTATACACGCTGATTAAGATATTATCTGAAAGGTATATCCATGATATAAATGGATATGTAAAACTAACGCTGCTGTCGTTCGAAAAATTCTTGCCAGACTTCTTTTCAATTGGATGATTACTTTATATATGGCATTTTATAGTTAAGTTATATAGTGTCAGTTTTTTTTATATTAGTGTAATTTAAATATTACTACGTATTCACATATATTTTCGCGATACGAACAAAAGGTTCATCAGGCCATTGAGAGAGTCCGTGCAGCTGGTGTGCGCGTGATGATGGTGACTGGTGACCATCCGGCGACGGCGCGGGCCGTGGCGATAGAGGTGGGCATCGCCACCACTGCGGCTTGCCACGTCATAACGGGCAACGATCTAAGGAATATGACTCCCGACTTGCTTTATTTTACTCTGGAGAAGCATCATGAAATAGGTAGTTATTTTACTTTTTCTTGAATTGGATTACAATTTAAACACCAATGAAAATATATCAAAATTAATCTTAAGTATTTATAACTGTAAACAAATTCTAAGAGACACAAAACTGGACTAGCTATTTATATCTTAATTTATAAACCAATTCTAAAAAATATTTTTTTTTACTGAAAGGAAATCCTTCCAAAATGTTTTCAGAAAAATCAATTCAGTAGTTTGTTTTAATCAAAATAACGGAAAGACATGTTCTTTAAAGTACACTTTTTAGACGTTTGAAGTCGGTTTTTATAATCTGAAATGAAAGTAATCTTTTGCTGGTTTTCGATTGCCAGCGTCTGTGTATCATCAATATAAGTAATGTAGTCAAAGATAGGCAAAATCTTTGGCTATATTACTTTATTGACAGTTGTCCATCGCGAAATTCATAAACAACTGAGATTCACATCCCAAGTAACTCCTTAGTCGAGCGTGAAAGAACTCGGCCTCGCAATATTTTCAGCGAGTATGACTTAGGTAGAATCTTTTTCAAATAGAGGTTTTATATGTCAGCCAACATTTTTGTCTTTCTCTATTTTACGAAAAGAGGACAAAATACATATAATATTTTGTCCTCTTTTCGTTGGCTCGTGCTAAAATGAATGTACAACGCGAGAATCGTGGCTGTATATTAAAAAATTGCTGATTTAATGGATACATGGGCTAGCAAAACTGTTTTGGGTTACCCCTCGTTAATTCATATTGTAACACTGGATATGTAATAAGAATACTAATTACAATTAATGTAGTACACGGTTTTGTTATTACAAATAAGCTTATATACAGAAGTTAGTTTCGCCTTCATATCATATTAAAAAGCTATTTTATTATTTCAGGATTTCATGTTCTTCGAAAAAAGCAGAAACCAAGAACAGGATGGCCCTGGAATGCTCTAAACGCCTAAGAATATTCGTTTTCGAAAAATGTATGCCAAGATAATAACTGAGTATATTAATCTTATGACTTGGGAATCTCGTAAGACTTTTTTACCTATTTACAACTATTTACTTTTTATAATAGCACAAAAAAACTGTTATTAAAAATGCTTTTGCTTGTAACCTTATATGTTACTCAAGAATTTATATTTGCATTTGTATACATTTGTTACTTTTACAGTGTATATATAATAATACCCATAAAAAAACATGTTTATAATTGTCATTTATAAGGCACAAATGGTAATATAATGCTTAATTTAGGAATAAAACTATATCTGCTGGCTGTTATGTCAATATTTTTTCTTTACAAAATATATATTTTAATTAATTAAAAATACTGTCAGCCAAATACATTGAGCTTCTCAAGTGGTCTTTTCTATACCTAGTCTTAGATTATATAGTACTTTATGCCAAGTTGGTGCTTTTTACTGCATTTTAAGAGATCTTCGATTATTTCGGTCTGCCATTGTACCAAAACTTTTACCATATTTTCGTAAATTATTAATTTTTAAATGTAATTTCACTAAGACTTGTTCTTATGAATATGTCCTGTGCTTCGCCAGTATTATGTCCGATTTATTACTAAAATTGTTTAAATGTCAATGTGTATCACCAAAAAGACATGATTATAATTAATTTTTATATTTGTATCCGTTATATTAACCTATTAATATGATATTATTTGTTCGAAATGCTAAAATTCACATTCACTTACTATTTCTTATCGACTTTGTATTGAAAAAACTAATAGGCCTAAATTGTGTGCTTATGATAAAGCAACAAATATATGCTATGCCATATATTAATTGGTAATGAACGTTTCAAGACCAAATTTTTAACAGATATCAAAAAAGAAAACACTTAATTCTGTGGATTTTTTTATGTTTTTCGAATCTCCGATAATTGTAAATCAATTTTAAAATCTCTTTTTATCTCAAACGATCTCTCTTTTTAAAGTGGTCCCATAATTAAGTTCAGTAATTTTTTTAATAAAAATAGTCTTGGCATTGTCTTTTATGAAGTCATTATTATGTGAGAGAATATTATTTTATGTCGAGATACGATACTTTACGTTTATTTTTTTATCAAAATTACTGTAAACAATTTACAATTGTGAAAGTCTATACAATCTACTGCCGTTGCATGACAATATAAAAGTCATATTTGTAGGATCTCATCTTTTAACATTTAACATGTTAACCACAAAAGCCTTATTTTTTATTTATTACTATAGCAGAATAATTACTCCTGTTTAATATGATATTTCCTTTAAATAAACAGGAAAAAATGACATTTATTTCAGTGACTTTTATGGTGATAAGAAACAACTGTTTTTTAATTAATATTGTAAGCAGCAATTTAATTTTGATTAAACTTATGTTATATTTAAAACATGAAAATAAATGATTTATATGATGTATTGGTATTGCCTTAATACAGATTTTATTATTTTTGCTTTACACATTAAAAGTTTTTATATTTACTGATTATTTTGGTGAGGTACATTTGTTCCTTATTTTAAAATTTATTTAGTCTATAAGCAAGTAAATTTAATATTTGTTATATTATGAAAATGCTATTTTCTAGTGTCATGAATTGTAATCATTGTGACATAGTGAATAAATACTGTAAACTTTTCATAATTTTATGTTTTTGTTTAAATTGTATTCCTCTTCTATTAAATATAGTTTTTGTTTATTTCTTAACATATATGAAGGGAACAGTGCAATCAATAATAAACACTTTGATCTAATTTTTTCAAACTTTAATCAAGAAAATTTACAAACAATCGAAATAATCATGTCTACACTGAAAATAACCATGTTTAAATGTCTTATTAATTATTTCACTGATTTTCAATGTTTATTATAATTTATTATAAGCAGTCTTTTGAGTACAAACAGAAACATCGGCCTGGTGTAAAGTGAGATTAGCAAAACTATCTTCAGGTTGAGGCTCTGTTTTCTTCTTAGTAACATTGATTTCCCTATGATCATGTTTTATAACAATTGGTCTCTGTAGTGAAGTAGACAATGACTTAGCCCATTGGTTTTCTGGCATCTTTTCTCCGTCAGGCATTTTAATCTGTAATATATGATACAAAATGTTTATCTCAGAAAATCTTAATATAACATGGCCAATAAAATTTTCTTACAATTCAAAATTTGAAATTAACTATTAGTAAATATTGACTGAAACAATTAAAGAAGCAAAGACATTTACCACTTTTACACTTTTAGCACTCTTATAGGCTAGTGTTGGTAAATTAATGTTTTCCTTGTTAGTATTTGTTTTGGAAACTGTATTTAGTTTTGGAATCAGTGACACATTTGACAAAGGCTTTATTGGTCTAACATCTTTAAGCAATGGTACTTGTGGGCCATTTTTTATATATGTTGCAACTGGACTTGTAATATGTTCATATGCTTTAAACCTTTGTATCCTTTTTGGTGTCTGTAATTGTTTTTTAAGTGAAACAGTACTTTTAGGAGTTTTAAATACATTCATTTGTTTTCCATTGCAACTAGGGGTTAATTGTATGTTATTCTGTGGAACCTTGTCAAATTTCTTTTTAGAACTTTTATTGGCATTTGGATTAAATTCTTGATTACATAATACATCTCTTTCCTTAACAGGAGTATTTTCTTCTGCATTTGAGCCATATCGCATATTGTTTACTTCGGGCACACTTAATACTGTGCGATTTTTACATTCTGAATCAATTTCTGTCTCTTGTTCATTAATTTTGTCACAATTATAACTTTCAGAACTTTCTGTTTTATTTTGAACCCCATGAAATTCTTCAGTGCAGGGAGGATTATTTAAAATATACTCGACAACATCCAGTGTATTATCCAACTCTACTTTTTCTTTATTATCTACCAATAAAAGATTAGAAACCATTTTTTCCATTTCTACAAAACTATTGTTGTCTGTGGTAATATTCCAACTATTAGAAGTTTTGTCATCACTCGAAGAAATGGAATCTTCAAGAGATACTCCTGATACTAGCTCAGGTTCTGAACAAGCTTCAATTATTTTTAGACTACAATCAGAGTCTTCAGCTTTTGTTTTAGTACACCTGATAGAAACAAATAATACACATATAAGAAATATACAGAAATTCATTACAGATTGCCACATATTTAACTTTCAGGTGGTATGCATACATACATGAAAGTTAATCTCATACAGGTTTTTGTACTGGATAGCCTGCTCCGCTAAGAAAGTACTACTGCCTGATTCACAAAGTCAGCATATAAAAAGTATGTTTGGTTTGGGATATTGCTATATAGGGATATAAAACAAATAGAAAATGGGTAATATAGTAGGGCCTATATTACCCATTTTCTATTTGTTTTCATCCACATTTTTACAAACTTTTCCTATCCCTTAACTATTTTTTCTACAAATCTGACAGTGCACAATTAACTCTGAATCTTAAATGAATATAACCTATAAATGTTCCACCTTATTGCAATATCATATTTCACTCACCAACAATCTCCATTAATACAGTCTTTTTCCAGTGAAAGTAATTGAAAACTAACTAACCTGACCCAAACAGTCATAAAGTAAATAAAGCAAGTGATTTTTTAACAAATTAAAATGAAAATGTAAAAAATGGATTAGAAGTAGAAAGCTATTTTCACTTAGGGGTTACATACACTTTTTTATTTTGACATAAAACTCTTGCTTTTTAAAAATCTGTACATATGTTAAATCAGTTACAATTTTCAAGGAATTGATTTTAATTTCAATATCACTTTTTATTAGTAGAAATCTTTTAACTGATTTTATATTATTTTCTTCAAAAACTAAACTTTTGCCAGAATTTTGCTTTTCATCTGTACTAGTGACCATTGGGTAATTATGTATTACTAAGTTCTATTGAATTTTTGCATGTATATAATTGATAGAATGAATATGTACAAAGCAAGTTTGGCATTGGGTCACTCAACAACATTTTTGTACTAACATAACAAATTTGAATTAGTGTTTTCACTTTATCTATGCTTAGTCATGTCAATAGTTCTCTTTTGGTTAAAAGGTTTTGCAAGAAAAATGTAATGTCGGTAATATAATGACTCTATGGATTTAAATAATTTGCAAGTAAAGATCGCTTTCTTTGTGAAGTCATAAAAAAATTAGCCCTGGATAAGCAAACATGTGAAATGGAAGAAGGGGTTCGGACCCTACCATCTTCACAAATAATAATAATAATAATGAATATGTAATCTCATTATTATTAATTTAATATGTGATAAGATCACTTAATATATAATATGTGATCTTATTCTTTCGTAATGAGGTAAGCATTTTAAGAATAGCATTGTGCTACTTGAACTTCGAACACGAAATGATTCTCCGTTCTCCATCCCATGTGGAGAATACTTTACCTTATATCTCATTCGATCCGTAAACTGTATACCAAATGTACACGAACTAAAAGTACATTTGATGATCTTAAAGTCAAAAACCAGGTTTAATAAACCTTTACTTACGAGAAACTATGTCGATCTGGGTTATACATCAAACGTTTTTTTACTTCTTTCAAAGTCATTTTTCCAAAGAATATTTCATTGTCACTTAAATCTGGATCATCTTTTTGTATATCCATAATTATCTTATATGTTTTAATATCGCACTAGGTTACACCACAATATTTATATTAAAACAAAATATATGCAATTAATACAACAGTTAAACGTAACGTACCGGAACGAACATTTGAATTTGATAGCTCACTCAGCTGTTCGTCAATGACAGCAGGGCTGCCAGCAAATAAATCGCAGCTGTACGGTTTAGTATCTTTAATTATGCGAGATTTGATTGCATTATACATAACCATCTTATAAATCGATTTTTCTTCATTATTTCATAGAACTATCATACTGACATGTATTTTAATGCTGTTTGTTTTTATTTACTACTCTTTCAATCCCTGACAGTATACGTACTTTTTAGTACTGGTCAGATTTAAATAATCTTGTATCACTTTTGCAGTTGTGGTAAAATCTAAATCTGGAAAAAAATAAAATAAAATGATTGATTAAATAGTATGGATATAGTCTGTCAAGTTTCAGTTTTCTATTAAACAAGTTAAACTTTACTGAAATTTAGTAAATTGACTTCAAAAAAAACAAAAGTCACACAAATGAAAATAATTGGAAGCAATATGGTTAATTAAATTAAATAGTTAGTTCTGAACTTACAAAGATTGCAGTTAGTTCTTAGCTTCCATTCCTATAACCCATCACAAATTACCAACCATCATGCAGTATTGTTATTTTTTATTATTGTAAATTATTTCCTTATTCAACATACACCATTTTTTGTGCTCATAAGAGCTGATATTGTTTCCGTTTTTAAACAATTCCTGTCCTGTGTTTTTATTTTCTTTAGATAAATAAAAGTGCGCTCCGCAGTTGCATTTGAAATGGGCAAAACAAGCAAAAGAGCTATGACCACCGACAATAGCTTATCTCTATCTCTCTTATTTTAATCATTATATAAATAACACCGTAAAAAAACCCAAAATTTTATTGACAAATATAAAAGCCAACATATTACCACCAAAAAATTATCATGTTGCCGTTACATCTTGTTGATCCGGACATAATAAACATTTCAAGTCATTTTTTTTTTAAATATACCAAGTAAGTAGTTCCCAAGTTCCAGATTTAACTATAAATCACTTTCTAAGATCTCAATATAATCTGGTATTATATTTTTATGTAAACAAGTTGATCAGGTTCTTTTATCTAATACAATTAGCAAACTTAAATCGAACGTAGAAGGGTTTGACGAAATCTATCTAAAGATTTTGGGTATGACATTACCTCAGACGCATGGAGCAAGACGGGAAATAACTAACGCATTCCTCTTAACATCATCCTATCCTGATATATGGAAACACGCTATAGTACGGCCGTTCAAAAACTAACAATCCTGAAAAACTGAAAGATCTTCGAACAATTTGCATTCTGCCATGTATATCCAAAAAGCTGTATGGCTTTAATTCGTAAAATACTTGGAACAAAAAAAGCAATGACGATACAGTTTAATGGTTCTAAAGTTATTTCTGAAATTTGTGGAAATTAGTGTAAACAATACAGCCTCACCATTTCGATCACTACCCTCTATTCTAACAAAGGGGTCGTCCCAAGAAACGATTATATTCCCCTTATTATTTATTCTCTATACAACTAATATTACAAAATGTATTCAGCATTGTAAATTTTATTTGTATACAGATGTACAGAATCACAACAACTACTCCGCATTAAAGGTACGTGAAGGTTATACAATAACCTATTTTTAGTAACTAATTTAGGATAATAAACTAGGATTCTAAACTCATAAATATTAGAGTACAAAGCGGTGCGTATACTTTAAAAGAAGCAATAACCGAGTCTTCGGTTATTTGTGTAACATCCAGGGAGTTTTATAACAGATATGCATAGCCAGCAACAACGTTGTTTTAAATCATCATATCATATGTTAAGTTAATGTAAAATTATTTACCTATTTCAAGGAAGGTATTATTATCATATTAATAATAGACCTTAGCATCAATAACAGATGATTTAAGTGGCATTGCGGTGACTAAAGAGGATCCCTCGGCCCACCCGAGACAAGTCCGGGGTTAGCGGCTTGCTCTCTGTCTGGGAACCAGCGATTCTGTGGTGTAAGAGCGAGTGTTGTAGTCGGTGGCGGTTTGAATGAGGGGAGGTTTAGAAAATGAATAGTGCCACGTACTTGTATTATTAAGAAGTAAAGATTGAATACAGGACTTGTGTTATTGTAATTTATTACCAATGGATCTAGAATTTACTCCCCTTTTTCCTTTCCTTATTTCAAAAATTTGCCTCGCAAGCGAGTCTGTTCCATGCAATGAACTTGCCTACATGCCCGAACCAGCTAAGCTTTCTCTGTGTGAGAGTAACCGTGATGCTAGCAACTTGAGCCGTCTACAACATACTCGTTTGTCATTCACTCTTTCCAGGTGATGCCTAGGAAACTTTGAATCTGCTTCAAAGACAGCGCACTTGAAGTGATCGGTCGACTTTGTTTTGCATGTGTCCTTCAGGATCCCGTTCCGTATAAAGTGTACTTAGAACGTGAGAATAATACAAGCATTTTGTTTTTTTTAACGTAGGATGTTTATTGTTCAAATCCCTAGAATTAACCTTCCAGAATCTCGCATCATAAAAGCAGTAACTACGTGTAACTGCTTTAACGATGCGAAATAATATTTCATGCATTATTTATTAAAGTCAATTTAGCTCATTCAATTTAAGGCATTGACTGGCAAACAAATTTATATTTACAGAAAATTACAAAAAAACGATTTCGAACTATACTTATTTCCGTCATTTTGACTTGAAAAATGAACTACTGAGCTAATTTTTGTAAAAAAAAAAAATCATGGGAATAAATTGGAAGCATTCCAATGAACAATTTTGAAATCGGGTTCTTTATGATGAAGCGCGTACATGAAAAAAGAAACATCAGTATTAATTTTTGAACTCGGTCAAAAATCAGTTAGTCTTGTAAAAATGGTTTCACCGACGTCTTGTTCTGGTTTAGCACCGCCACATTAGAGTATTTGCATATCTACTTGTTTGTGTGTTTATACGCGCATTCCACGAAAACTACTGGTGAAACAGAAGGCGTGAATCGCCTTTAATTTCACACATCCAGTTGATTTAATGACAATATTACTTAAAATTTGGTACATATTTCCTATTGATACGCTTTTGCGATTAAAACCATAGACACCAGCTATAATTATAGTAAGTAAGTATAATTATATTATATCAATAAATTGCAAGTCAATTAAGTGAAATAATTAATTTCTTTAATTTTTTTCACATGGATGAAAATATATAAAAATTATCCCCCCAAACAGATCACCCCCAATAGATACCGCATACAAACCGAGTACGTAAACAACGTATATACTATACATATATTCCTGGCTGATGTCAACTATCGGTATCGAGTGAGGTACATCAATTTACCGACTACCCTCCAGCCGACCAAAGTAGTTTAAATAATATATAAATGTGGGGACTTTTTTCAAAATATGTAAATTAAAAACTATCTCAATTTACACATTTTGAAAAAATAAAATTTGCACTTCCCATAGATTTTCCATGAGTTTGATAATTATTTAAGGGTTTCCGAATACTAGATACCAATTCAATTGAATATTGGCTAAAAGAATATTTGTCTCTAATTAAATATGCAATCACTGCTTTGGCAATTTTTTTGTTATTAAACACTAGCAACTTTTAATGCTAATTGTCTATCGTCTAACGGATGTTCTTCTAAACATAATTTACAGTCGTCTCGAAATTTGGAAGAATCGGGAGAATCAGACGAAGTATATTTTAAAAATTTTGTAGTATACAAATAATTTGAAAATACAAAAAATGCGAATAAATTTATACTACTGTACAAACGCGCGCATGGTAAGACGTTAAAGTTATGCCAAATAAATTGGTCTGATGTGCTCTAAAATCCAAGACCACTTAATGTATAACGTGGTAATTAAAATAAATAAAAAACAATCTTAAACTATAACAAAAAACTTGACAAGCACTGATTATTTTATTATTACTTATTTATTGGATGTAGCGAACAGCCGATATAGCGAGCACTTTGATCAAATATAACAAAAAAAATCGCTGCTGCTATTATTTTACGTTAGATTATTAGAGCTAACGCTCAGATTTGAAACAACGCGATCGTGTATAACACGCGCGTTGTACTATCTATTGTTTAAAAAATCGTTTGTTAATTGTGTATCGAACACAATCAGCATTACAAATTGTTAGCGATTGATTACAGAAAAATATTCTTTTAGCCAATATTCAATTTAATTGGTATCTAATATTTGGGAAAAATTGATCCCGTGAATTATTTATGCATATCCTCAAAAATTATCAAACTTGTCGATAATCTATGATAAGTGCAAATTATTTTAGAAAATGTGCAATTTTTTTTACGCAATTATATTGTCGAAATATGTATTATTAATTGATATATCAGTGTTTCAAAAGAGTAATTTTTCATAAATCTAAAAAAAAATTATGATAAATTCAGCGGTCTAAATTGAGAACTATATCTCCACATTTTTTTTAACTATTTTGGTCGGCTGGGAGCTAGTCGGTCATCAATCTATAATCTATTCCAGTTAAAGGAATGGTGAAAGATAGACGAGGGACTCATCTATTCCTTTTAAATGTTTATTAATTATTTAAAATTTTTATTTTAAAACATTTAATTAGAAAGAAAATACGATTGTTATTGAAAATCAAGATTTTAAAAATCAAACATTTATGATTCCTTCTTATTAATCATATTTTTCAAGTGTTTACATAATATTATAATTTTCTAAAATTTTATAAATTCAGTTTTAAACTACATACTAAAATATTTAATGACCGAAAGTTTTTAGTATTTCCTAATTAAACTGTTCCTTTTTCGAGATATTCCAAGCAATTGTTATAAAATTTTTTGACATGTTTCAGAAAAACGGACCGTTTAATGGCACATTGTTCTTGCAACTTTCAACACACAGTATATTATATAAAGATATGATATTAATTTTTGCAATAATATTTTCAACATCAACTGGAAGCAAGTCAAATGCTGTTTGAATAGTATTATGTAGAATGTACGCTGCACAACCTGCTCCAAATTTTTTTTGTTCATTTGTTCGTAAAGTTTCGTAAAAACGTTATTGATGCCTCTTCTAGCTTTTCCACCAAAATTTGCATTAGCGTTATTCGCACAATCGGCATTAATTTTATTGTTCAAATTATTCATTTTTAAATAGTACTTATTGAATCAAAAATTATTTGTGAAGTTTCAACCGGCAATGAAACAAAATCTAATATTACAATTTTAATTCCTGTTTCTGGATCAAAATATCTAACAATTGTGGGAAATAATTTCAAGTCTGAGGTCGGAAGCGTCAGAATATATGGATATAAATGCGCATTTTTCTAATTCTTCCTAAATTGTGAAAATGAATATGGTGAAAAAACGTTACAGATAATTGCTTTGGTTTTTGTTCTTACACATGCAAATTTTTAGTCGTATAATGTTTTCATCATTTGCGATGTACAATCTAATGATCTGAAATTTTGATTTTGGTTTATGATGTGGAAAGCTAACAAAAGGGCTATTTGCTTTCCTCATCACTAAGGGTAGTTTTTTTTTCTGTGTTGCTAAAACTAGCACTGCGAAAAAACTTTTCGATTTTAGACAAGGAAGCGGCATTATCAAAAAATCTTTGGTGACTCTTTGTCGCTAGATGTTCAGTAATTGTTCCACCGCGTGAGACCAAAAATTCAGGGATGCATTTATCACACCGTACAGTCACCACACCATATACTCTTTTTTTATAAATGGAAATTCTCTGCTTAGCTCTTCATTAAATTTGCATTCTCATTTTTTACTCGTCGTTTATTTTGTGAGTAAATGCTAGATATAAATAAAAAAAACAAAGGCTAAGAAAGAGTATTAAATTTTACCTTATTGACCGTTACGTTGTAGCGACTATTATTCTTTATATTATATTTCGACTACCAATCAAATAATGAGTCAAACCGAACTTCAAATTGAAAACAACTGTCCTGCCCCACATTGGCCAATTATTGGCTAGATCTGGCCACATTATGGCAGTTAGCTTTTTAGCCACTTTTTCTAGCTACTTTTACTTACATTAATGAAGGTACTGAATACAATCTTCTGGAATTAACTATTTATATAATTGTATCCTCATTTTTAATTATTTGAGGCAAGTAAATTGACGCAAAATGGTTTGGAAATTCGCGTATTGGATATTAATTAAAAATAAGGTTGCTATTGCGATTAGTCGCATGGCTTACTTTTTGAAGAATGCACCATGGTAATTGTCAAGGCAATGTAGCAAGCAGCCCTTACTTAACTGAGAATTCAGAACACTAAGCATGGTTCCTTCATAGCATCTAACTCACGACCTCCAGTTTGTACTAGAACACGGACGGATTAAAAAATAGTAATGTAAAGCATATGTTTTCTAGAATATTATAATATCACTAACACACGAGATTCCATGCCAACAACTTGGAATTAGATGAAACCATTCGGCATATCCGAGTCTGCCGGATCCACAAATATACATATATTTGTTTAATAGTAAATTAACCAATTTTTTTCAATAAATCTGTAGCTTCTTTGTTTGCTTGATGATCTTCATTAGATTTAGCTGGATAACTCGCTGCCAGATGAAGGTAGTATTTTGCTTGATCTTCTTTTTGTAGCTTTAAGTAACAGCTGCCTATCCTCAATAAATTTAAGCTGTAAAACCTGGGTTGGACTGATTCAGCTTTTAAAAAGTATTCAAGTGCATCTTCGTAACAAGAATGAGGAAGAGGACTAAACAATAATTCAGCAGTCTTTCTGTGGTACCAAGGCATATCAGTAAGCTGATAGCACCACTCGCCTAGCATGTGTAATGTTGCTGCATCATTTGGATTAAGCGCCACAGCAAACTAAAATAAAAAAATATTGATCACCTCTAAATATTATGTTGGTGCATATTAAATGTCGGATTATTTTACATGCTAATGTTTCTCTTCCTGTTTTCGTTATGCTTTTGTCTTTGGCGTAACCTCGTTTAAGACGTATTGTCCATTGCCAGAATCATATTCTAACCGAGGAGATTTTCTCAAATGTGTTTTTGTCCCTTTGTCATTTATTTTGAATTTTATACGGATATGAATTCCACCGATATTCGTGTAATTTTTTATTTATTTAATAATGCTCCACGCAACATAAATCAGACGTTTGGGGAGAATACTGTTAACGATCGAAAAGTTTAGCGTTGGTTTGTAAAAAAACGGTCTGACGATTTTTCACTACAAAAGGAACCGAGGGGAAGAACCAAAACGAACGTGAAAAATAACGATCTGAAGGCATTGGTGAAAGCGAATTCGACTGCATCCACGAGGGAACTTGCTACCAGGATGGAAGTTGGCCATACAACAATTTTGCGACATCTTTCTGAAATTGGCAAGGTGAAAAAATGGATGAGGATGGTACCCCACAAACTAACTGAGCGAAGAAGCTTGATCGGTTGAATGTATACTCGTCGTTGCTAAACCGATTTCATCGATAGCCATTTTTCGATCGGATTTATTACCTGTGATGAAAAGTAGGTTCTTCACAATAATAAGAAGAGGTGTGATCGGTCGCTTGATAGGGATGAGCTTTGTGCTCATACCCCAAAGCCATCGCTTCATCCGCTAAAAATTTTAATCACAGTTTGGTGAAATGTCACTGTGGTAATTTATTGCTCGTTCCTTCAAACAGGAGACACAATTACGGCTACAAAAAGTACTGTCAATACATTGTTGAGATGCATAAAAAATTGTAAATTATACACCTATCACTCGTTAATCGGCATGGCCTCTTTCTCCACGACAATGATCGGCCGCATACATCGCACTAAACAACTATGGACTTAAATGAATTGAAATAAGAAGTTTAGCAGCGCCCAACCTATTCACCGGCCAACCGACTTTAAATTTTTTAAACATTTCTATCTATTTTTACGGGCTAAACAATATGAAAAGTTAGTAAACTGACACTCTGAAAATTTCGATATACGAATTTATTGATTCTAAAGATCATAATTTTTCAGGACAGGAGTCTATGCTTTAAAGTCCCGTCGGAAAAAGTGTATTAAAGCGAATGGACAATATTTTGATTAAAAAGACAGCTCGTGAAAAAAGATAAGCAGTTTTATATATTCACTTAAAAATCCGACATTTCATATGCACCAACCTTATATTATTAATTTCGTATAGATGTTGTTCAACTTACATCTAATTCTTCTTTAATCTTTTCTAGGTGTTTGATTTTAGCCTTGTAACCATCGTTACTAGATTTGGCTTCCAGAACAAGTGCATACCATTTATGTACTGCATAATTTTCTTGTGAATGAGGTAACTCGTCAGAAATAATTTCATAAGCTTCTGTAATAAGATCCTTTCTATAT
>JAOCPS010105542.1:0-15471 GCA_025505425.1 Graphium colonna | reverse complement strand
AGCCTTGACTTCATCGGTATACCTACACAAATCTGGCTATTAGGCCAGAGCCTGGCTAATAGGCTGGCTTAGTTTGACCGAATTGTCTGTGACGTTGTTAACCTGAAATTAAGTTTGTGTATGTCGACTAATTGTATAGTCCGTTTCAGTTGAAAATAGAAAAAAAGTAAACAAACAACTTAGTTTTAAAAATGCTATTCATAGTTTTAAACTTAACTTTACTCATAATCATGATGCTAAAGATAAAACTGGTTATATACAAATTGTACTATAAATATATGCATTTTAAATATATATTGATGGGTAGTCTTTTAAGATTATAAAAAAATAAAGAGTTTACTTTTATAATTAAAGATTTTTAACAGACTTCAAAAAAGAATGTTTTTAATCTCATAAGGGAATACTGCCAAAATCGGATTAGTACTTCGTTTTTAAAATCAAAATTACGGAGGAAATATGCTTCGAACGAGAAAATATGTTTTTGAACCGCGTGAAGTAGATTTATGTATTTTTTTGTTAAAATAATGTTGTGTAATGCATTGTTTTATGATGGAATGACAAAAAAAGATTAAATATTTTTTGTGCTACGGTTTTTTATGTAGTTATTGTCATATTAACCAATTTACATATATGTTTATAGCAATTACTTGAAGTACTGGAATTTAATGGACCACGCGCGGCAGGTCAGGGATCTGTCGCGCTCAATGTGAAGGATGCCCCCCCCATCATGTTGTTCCGAAGGGTTAAATTTTAAAGAACATCATATCGTGAGAGGCTTAATTTCTAGTCCCTCCACACACGAGTCGAGTCCGAAGTGGCTACCCTAGCCGGGTCGTGGGTAAACTAACGTAGATACTACGACCCGGTCAGGCGAAGGAGGAACACCGCGGGGTAAGTGGGTAGTTTGGCATTTGGCTGAGATCCCCACACGAAGTCCTCCCTGCTGCACCCGCAGCACGGACGGCGATGTGAATAACTGCATTCTCCGTGTATAAAAAACTGGAATTTAATGGTATCAGCATTAAATTGAATACTTCAAGTAATTATTTAACTTAATTGTATTACTTAATTCTTTAAATGTGTTTTCGTTATTGCATTATTTACGTTTACAAGTTTAATTAATGTAATTATTATAGTTGGTCTTCTTCTTCCTCCTAGCCTTTTCCCAAGTTACTTGGGGTCGGCTTCTAAGACACCCAAAAGTTACCTGAATTTCAGTTTTTACGCAGAGCGACTGGCATCCGACCTCCGAAACCCAAAGCGATAAACTGAATTCGAAGGATGGATTAGTTGAAGGCACTGACATCCTATAACGGCTGCCAAAGATGTTCTTGGCAACCGGGACCGACTTTTTACATGCCCATGCGACGCATGGTTCATCTTTCTTTTCAGGCAATCGGGTGATCAGTCCGCATTGCCCTAACCCAACCACGAAACAACACAGTCGTTGTCCCCCCACGGGGTTTGAACCCGCGACCTCCGGTTTGTAAAGCTAGCGCCCATACCACTAGGCTACGGAGGCGGTTGAATTAGTATAGTTCGTATTGTAGTATAAAAAGTTTTTTCGCGCATCTGTCTTCGTTAAGTTTTGTTATGAACTAAGAAGTTTTTAAATAAATAATTTAAAAACATAATAGCTTGAAGATTTTTTTTAAAGTTTAATTGTTCTTTTAAGAAAATTTATTTTTGTAAAAAAGCAATTACGTTTTATTGCGTTGTTGATCCAATGGACATCCCACATTCACAAGATCCGTGGTTTCTGATGTGTAAGAAAGAAAATGTTGATGACCGGCTGGCGCAGTTGCAAAACGTAGATTCGATTCCTGCTCGGAATAAATACTTGTGTGGCCTACAGATCATTGTTTCGGCTCTGGGAGTTTGTGTCTGTGGAATTCGTGTATGTGAAACGCCATTACAAACGCGAGCTATAGAGCTTTAACTGTAAGAGCAGCCATTTTTTAATACAAACAAACAAAAGAAGGAGATAAAAGATGCTGGACGGAAACAAATTAAACCGGAGAGATACAAACCTGAAAAAACTAATGTTGCTTTCCAATTTAGATCTTTTTTTAAGAAACCGTGTAAGGATCTCAAATAGTCATAAAAAACTTCAATATTAAGTTTTAACGGTTTTTCAGAATCATGTTTAATATTAACTAACTCTTCTCTGCGGTTTCGCCCGCTTAAAGATTGCCCGTTTTTGCATAATTTTTATTGATTCGTTCCAATTGGTCACAGCGTGATGTTATATAGCCTAAAGCGTTACTCGTTAAACGATTTTTTCAACAGTACAAGAATTTTTCAATTCGGACCTGCCTCCTGAGAATATCGCGTTCAATCAAACAAATTAGAGGTGGTAGAGCATAACATCCTTTCACAGCTTTTGTTGCACTTTTAAGGCCACGCTCGTCCGTGGAAGTACCACTGCCCTTTGTAAAGTCGGCATAAAATAAAATATGCATTACTTCTGGGGATGGCGGATGGCCATGTCTACCCTTTTGTTCTCCCACTCCTATCCTCTCCAAATCCTTAATCCAGACCCATCCTATCCAATAAACCAATTGTATCCGATTTCTCAGGTTGACAATGCACTCGCAACTCTCCGGATGTTGCGTGTGTCCATGGGCGACGGAATCACTTACCATCAGGTGAGCCGTCTGCTCGTTTGTCTTCCTTTCCATAAAAAAAAAAGGCAGAAAAAGGACGAAATAAGCCAATATGGCGGGAAATTCGGGAGTCAGCACCACGAGGATTTGATCTGCACCTATTCTTCCCCGCGGTTGTTGAGTGGCTGAGGGCAATTTGTGTTACGATGGGCTCTCAGGCATCGAAAGTTTTTACCGAACACGGTTGGTTTCGGCAACGGCTGTATGAAATGCACCTGAACAATGACAGTATGTGTGAATGTTAAAAAAATTAAAAGAACATGTAGCGGGTCAAGAATGTGTCCGTGGAGTCCGTAGCTCTTCCGCGAACCGGTCCACATAAGAGGTAAATGTGGTGGGTATGTTCTCATATCTTGGCTGAGGCATCCTTTTAGCAGATTTGTTCGACTGACCGCATACAATATCGAGCTACTCTTCCGTGAATCGGCCCATATAAGTGGTAAAAGTGGTGGGTATGTTCTCATCTCTGGGCTGAGGCATCCTTTTAGCAGATTTGTCCGACTGACCGCATACAATATCGAGCTACTCTTATTTTCTATGACTCAGTTCTTCCCGAAGCGCTTGATTACATGACCTTTTGTTCACCGTATAACACGACAAACCACCACCTACCATCACTAACACCTTGATGTTTGGAAATCCACCACTGTACAATTTAGTTGTCATTTTCTGCCACATACAACAAGTTTGTGGAATCGACTGTCACCAGCGATACTTTCGACTGATACGACTAAGATACCTTAAAGAAAATAAATTTTCGATTCCCTGAAGCAAAACATAACTTTCCTTAAATAGAGAATGTAAGTTTACGGAAGCATACTCAAAGTTCAGAGTGTGAGAACATAGTGTGCTCATTACAGGTATTGTAAATCGATTTTAAGAGTCTACGTAAACAAGCAGTATATATTGATACAAGACTTTGGAACATTGCCATGAATTCAATGGCAAGTTATCGGAAATTCAGGCAAATTGTCCATAGTGACCAAATTTCATTGCAGATGTTTATGCCTACAATTCTCAATATACCCAATTTGAGAATTGCACATTTCAGAGATTTTATTTGTTTCATAAATCTGACATATAAATATTTTAATTTTAAATACTTATTTGTATCAGAAGGGCATTTGGAATAGCATTTTTACTGTTTAAACAAAACAATTCCGATTTGTTATGATATGTGGTTTTCAGTACATCCTAAAAGCGGGTATATACAAAGATTTAATACTTTTTCGATATGGATAAAACTTTTTTAAAAGGAAATTAACGAATTATTAAAAGGAAATAGTAAATTGATAAGTTTGTGGCTTCACATAAATATTTTTTTTTAAATATTTATTAAATACTTAAATTAAAATTTAAGTATTTAATAAATATTTTTTTTGTGTTGCACCCTTTTGTGTTTGTTGATTTTTTTTGTTTTATTGATACAAAGATTGACTGGAACAGAATGCCTGAATGCCAGAATGTATTACGTCGGCCTTTTGTGGCCTTTATATTAAGCTAAATAAATACAAAGAATAGGTGCAAGAAGTTCAATGTTTAAAAAAAGTATTTAGAAGAAAAATAGTAAAAAATAAAATAAGTTACGTAAGCACCATGCGTACCGCGTTGCTCACTTGTTTTGATCAAAAATTTTTCCACTGTGTAAATGACGATGGATCGATTTTATTTATTTTTTAAGTTCAATTCTGCTTTGATTATTATTAATTTTACACGATTTAACCCTAAATATAACTGTAACCATTTTGTATTCTAAAATATAAAACACGTTTAGAAGCAAAATCAAAAGATGTTAACCGTCCCAAATCAACTGTCGGAAATTATTTTTGCAAAATTTTGAATCTGTCAATTTATTTCATTTAAAAATATCTTACTTAGAATTTTTGTTAAAAATGTGCGTCTATGTAACTTCGGTAAAATACGTAGAAGAATAGAATTGGCAGAAGATCTTGCAAATTACTTTGATCTTCGACACTAAGAACTTGTCAGCTTAAAAGAAATATATGGAAAGAAGCACTTTAGACTTTGTTAGTAAAAAATACTTTTACCGGTTTTGTGAAAGTGTGGTGAGGTGCTCGTGTAGCTTGAGAGTATATTATACTCAATGAGTTAAATTAATATTCGAACACAAACACTTCTGATCATTTTCTGAAAGAAAACCTGTCTTAGACATGAATACGCTCCTATATTTTGATTTTGAGTCTCGTACATAATTGCATATAATAAAGGTTGTTACATAAAGAATACAATAATATTTTTACACTGGTAAATATTATAAAAAAATTTAAAGAGTCGCAAACCATGAAGTCACCTATAAAACTAAATAGTTACATAGGTGATTGCATGATTTGCGACCCTTTATTTTTTTAATAATACTTGGTTGTGGTAAACATACATAAACATATAAAAATGAACAAATGGAAATAAAAAAGATTGACCCGTGGTGCGCCAAAAATAAATCGTAGTTTTATTTCAACTTAACCAATTTAAATCAAAAAATTTCTAGCAACTGTGCTCATTATAGCGAGCATTCTTAGACCAAAAGAAACCAATTACTTCATTAAAGAACTGGGTGCTTATTAGTTTTATTTGGAAAAGGAAAACAAAAGAAATTTCTACGCAGAAATCAACTTGTTTATATATCTTAAGAAGGGAAAAATTAAAGACTATGAGAATGAAAATATGCGAATATTAATGAAAATATACAGATAAGGTGCAGCGAATCAGTCGTATAGAAAGTACCAATGAACTCGTATTAGGTTTCGTATATTATTTTATCATGCAATTGTTACAAGATAAAGTTCATTGTTACAAAAAAATTATAGAAACATCTTAAAAGTATACTTCCGAAACGTATGTTCTCCGTTATTTTGATTTAAATAACCACTAATCCGAATTAAAATAAAAATGCTATGGAACTATTTCGATTGAATATCCCATTATATAACCAAATAATATTTAAAAAGTAAATAATATTGTCCCACTGCTGGGCAAATGCCTCCTCTAGATAGGTGGTACAGGGCATAGTCCACCACGCGGCTCAAGTGCGGGTTGGCAGACTTAACATATCCCAGAAACATTACTTCTTAGATATGCAGGTTTCCTCATGATGTTTTCCTTTACCGCAGAACACGTTATATGTCAGCACTTAAAATTCCAATTAGAAAATTTCATTGGTGTCGGCACCGGGGATTGAACTTAGGTTCATCTTGAGTAAACAGAATTAAAAGCGAGCGTCCGGATACTGGCATTCCTTACATATTTAAGAAATATTTATATTGTTCTTTAAAAAGCAGATTTCCCCGCGATGTTTTACATCACAATTTGTACTAGGTCTGTCTTATAGTTTTGCTTACCTAACACTTATTTTAGCTAACAGGGCTACTTTTTAAACATGTTTAAATTAATATTTAAATATATACAAATATTTGACACCATACGCTAATCATTGTTTTAATTAATTTTGCGCATTAGTATTGCGCAACCTATTTTTTTATAAAGCATTATAAAGATTTATTTTCATTTGTTATATTATAATATTGCGTTTTGTTCGCATAAAGTGACTTATTGTGTAAATAGGGGGTTTTATATATAAATGTTTTATCCCTTGAAGTTTTTGTTTTTTTCTTAAATTTAATCTTATACGTTAAGTTGCCCACACAGATTATGCATGCTTGAATTGGGTTCACATTAATAATAAATGATAAGTTTCCTTGCTTATTCATGTGTAACTTAAAGGTATCGTAAACGAGGATCAGTCATTTTATAGCTTGTCTCGATAACATCTTTCTCCAAGACATTTATGGGAAACGATTAGCCTGACCACCTGAAGTTAAGTTTTTTTTTACGGAAAGGAAGACAAACAACGCTTCACCTGATGTAAGCGATTCCGTCGCCCATAGACACAAGCAAATATATAGATAAAATAGGATTATTGGAAAGGATGGGTTGGAATAAAGGATTTGGAGGGAAAAGAATTGGGAAAAGAGAAAGGCATAGTTTATTTTATGACTCAATATCCTTCGTCGCACATAAAATCCAAGAATTTACATGTGCGTTGTGTGATAGTATGGCTGGAATAGATTTACTGGAACCAATGGGAATATATTCAGGATTCGGAGGCCAAAAAAGTGAAATAGGATAGTCACGCATACTTAATTTTAGCTAAGTTAAGTTACGGTCGGTGCTACTTCTTTCAAGAGCGCGGCTTAAAAAATATAATAAAATAAAAAAAAAACATTTAAATACGAAAATGTTTGTAATTTGCTGAGCAGTTTAACTGTTACTCGTGTTAGATTGGACAAAATTCGAAAATTTATACCATTTTTCTATTGTAATTAATATCGATAATATGTAGTAAATTTGAATTTGACATTTTTTTGAGACTAGATTGAAATAATAACTTAACAGATCCGCATTAATAGACAAAATTCTTGGACAATAATATTTAGGCGGAATATCAAATGCTTGCACAGTATTAAGCCTCAGGTCCACATATATTTTATAAATTAACTTTTACAATATTTTGTCGCTGAAGGAGTTAATCAGCTATGAATATATACACCTACCTCTTTCCAATGCGAAATAGAAATATAGGTTATGTTGCCTTCGTAACGTACATATTGTAAGCACAAAAAACAGAAGACGAGCACTTTAGAATGCAATCCTAGCGAATATTTACACATGCACTCGACACTGTGATTGTTTTTGATTCGGTTGAATGCCTCATCTTGTTAGCACTGAATTTTTTGTGCAATAGAATTTTTAATTGGTCACAAACTACTCTTGAAAAAACAACAAAGAGGTTAAGGATAGGTAAAAATCAAGAGGTAAAAACGTATACTTCGTTTATCTTTTTCGGAAATACTAACCATAAATGTAAGTTATATGCATATATTCCGTCGTGTGTACAGGACGTCTATTTATATGGGTCCGCTAGTATAAATTAGATATATAATATGATCACATAGCTATTTGAAAATATATATGATTATGTAGTTTTAATGTTAGGAAACCAACATATTTTTTAACATTTATTAACATTGCGGTATTAGCCAAGATATGTCAAGGCATGTCTCGCGTGCAGAAGTTGGCGGAACTATGTATGAATTAGCCCATATCGCTGATTTCCCCGAGGACTGGTCTGATGAGAAGGGGTTAATTTTCTATTCGTTGTGTTATTAAACATTTTGCGAGCAAAGAGTACGTGAAAATTTTGTTCCTTTTTTCGTTATTATTCTGTTAACAATAGGTTCCGTAATACATTAAACATATAGGAATTCTTTTACAGCAAATTACAAAAACAACTTTAAACGCCATTGAAGGAAACAATCATATTTTGATTTGAAATCGTTCATCTGAATAAATTTTATTGGACGAATCTGGGTACTTATTCTTTTCAATAAAGAAAAATCTTTTTTCCAAAATCGGTTATTCAATCCAAACAAGACGAGAACCTTTTTAAATCCGTTCAAAATGACATTAAGAATAAATTAACATTATTTTGTTTAATAAATAAGAAGTAATTCAATGATATAGATTATGTAATATCAAACGAGTTTTATTGTTTTTTTTTTTTGGTTACCACCATATAAATAAAATAAAATCATTGTCATCTGTAATTTAGAGGTAGTAAGGCATAACATCTTTTTACAGCTTTTGGTGCACTTTTACAGCCGCGCTCGCCTGGGGAAGTACCACATCCCTTTATAAAGTCGGCCTAAAATAAAGTATGCATGACTTTTGGGGATATCGGATGGCCATGTCTACTCTTCTCTTTTCCCAGTCCTTTTCCCTACAAATATCCAATTTCCCAGGTTGACAACGCACTCGTGACTCTCCGGATATTGGTTGCGTCTATGAGCGACGGGATCGCTTCCCTCAGGTGAACCGTCTGCTCGTTTGTCTTCCTTTAAAAATTACCTAGAAAGTAGTACGTACTTCTTTAAATTCATCTAAGATAGAGACAAACGCCATACCGCTGAGTCCGTCGACTGATTTTATTCTTATAATAATAATTTAAATGACATTTGGTAATAATTAATGCAAGCAAGGGTTAAATTTCGTTTCAAATTTGTTGACAGCCTGACAGTGGTTGATCATCAAATTTACAGTTCGCGTGCGCCGTCGCTACGAAAGGCTACAATTATCGTAGCCAAACCGTAGACACAACACAACAGCTACATGCCTCTTTAATGTGCACTGAAATGAACCCGAAATAATACCTTCACAATTAAAAACATTCATCAGTTGACAGGTATTGTCAAATTAAATAAACATAAAGGTTTTTAATTATAGCCAGTAAATGTTTTCTGGTCTACATGCCGGTGAACTTAATTAAAATATGCTTATTTAATTTTGATTCTGTGTATGTCATCAACTTAATCGCCTTATCTTTTGTTTGTAAATTAAATAAAAGATTTACGCAGGTTAGCAATCATTTCACCGTGATCTGGCTAAGTCTACAACTCATTGGCTGATGATAAGATGTAGGTAAGTTGCCAACCCTGAGACACATATAACACCAAGATTAGGCTAGTGAATTTGCTCAGCAAAATCTGATTACATTCTTTAAATTGGCTTCACAATTATACCTATTTCAGAGTCTTATTAACGCATCAATGAGTAATATAATATAAAACATAGCAATATTATGCATCAAACTAAAATCGAAATTACAATTCTCGTTCCACTGACTTTTCATATCTTCTGTGTTCAAATGCTATTTTATTTGTATATATTTAGTCTGCTTCGCAAGTTTCCTGATTTTCCTTAAGAGGTGAATAATTAATGCAACTTTAATTAATGAGTCAATTTAAATAAACATTAATAAAAAATATGCAAATATTATATTTTTTTATGGAAAGGAATGTCTTCCTTTCCAACGAGCAGACGGTTGACCTGATGGTAAGCGATCCCGTCACCTATAGACACTCGCAATATTCGGAGAGTTGCGTGTGCGTTGTCAACCTGGGATATTGTATATAATAGGTTTATTGGATAGGATTGGGTCGGGATTAAGGATTTGGAGGGGATAGGAATAGGAAAAGATAAGGGAGACATGGCCATCCGGTATCCCCAAAAGTTATGCATACTTTATTTTATGCAGACTTTATCAAGTGCGGTGGTACTTCCCTGGGCGAGCACGGCCGTAGAAGTGCAGCAAAAGCTGTGAAAAGATGTTATGCTCTACCACCTAAAAACCGTGTGTATGCATGACACTTAAATAAATTTGTATACAAAATGGCATGTTATGTTTCAACGCAACACTATTGAAATAGCCTCTGAACTCAGATAGTATGCGAGGCTCGCCGCTACTTTGTAATTAGCTTTGGTACGCATAATGAATTGTTGAACTAATGCTCGCTGGTACGGTACATAATTGACTTACGGACCCACATTGTGTCCTATATTTATCGGGAATATAGGAACACTTTAGATGAGTTAAATCAATGGACAGTAAAATGGGCGAATGTGTTGTGTAAATATAAGCCTTAATACGAAGCGTAAGGCGTTAAGCCTACCAAAAATATTAATAAAATAAACTCGATTGATTGCATTACATAATGTTTTTTAGCACCTTAGATTCGTATACTATTTATATAGTAGATAACTCGTAGGTACTAAATAGTACTACTTCGGTATACGTTGTCAATATAAAATTGCCAAATCTTATGTTTAAAAAAATAATAATCTGATTGGAATTTATTAGGTTTACATTGCTACCTAATTATATATGTGAAAAATTTCAAGCATGTATTGGAATTTAATAAGCCGCAAAGATCCGCAGGAGAAGTAACGGGATACTTATTATATATCGACACGAATCTTTTTTTCCCTTGGATATCCCCGGAGATCTGTCAAGGCGCTAGTTATCATGATGTCGGCAGTTTTTAATACAACCGTTATTAATGAAACTACAAACCAAGCAAAAAGGAAATTTAAGGTTGAAGAGAATTACTTGTCAGAATTACATTTCAAAAGATAAAACAGTAATTAGCCAGCATCATCTCTATGTAACTAAAATATTGAATACTATCTGCTCTCTGTGGTTTAACCCAAATAAATTTTCCCTTGCTTTTGCAACATTTATCTCTGCTGCGCCGTCCCTATTAATCATAGCGTGATGTAATATAGCTGATAGCGTGCCTAACTTCATCGAGCGAGCGTGGCCGTAGAAGTGAAGCAAAAGCTGTGTACCACCTATAACTTTCCGTGAGTGATTTAACTGTTTTCTATTATTGTATTATTCTAACTGTATAAATTAGTTTCAAGAAACTAATAGCTAATTCTGTTTTATCGTATACTCAAACTAAGAACGATACAACTCACGCTACAAATATCACATATTATTTATCACAAAACACATTGTCTATATTCATACTGAGTGATAAAAGATAAGCTTTACAATAACATTAAGTAATAATTTAGTGCTCAGTAACCGGTCGTTATTAATCTCTAAAGCGACTTGTTAGCTAAAAGAGTACATTAAATAATCTTAACCTTAATTTTAGCTTTGTTATGTGATTAAGTATTTTACCTTTTACTATAGTTTTTTGAAAATTTATCTTACAGAGTAGACTTGATAAAATGCTCCCACGCGTGCGCGAACTCGTCGCCTGATTTTTAACAGATTGTTATTATTTTATTCTTGCAAAAATGTCAAGTAAATTGACAAAGTCAACTCTTATCAGAATGTTTTGTTTTTATTTTCTGCTATTTCATATCTACCTATCGTTATCGAATGACGAAAAATTAATTTTTAATAAGGTCGCCCCAGTGCATTAGGAGTGTTTAGTGTCTGTTACTGGCACGAACGCGAACACTTTATGTGATTTTAATAGATTGTGTTTTGGGAGTACGTAGGTACGTACGACAAAAATGTCAACTGAATTGACACAAAGTCACCTCTAATCAGAATGTTCTTTTCCACTATTATGTACATGTTGTTTAATAGGCAATGAGCATTTGGCCCGCCACCTATTACTTGGGGCTTATCAACAACTGACGATATTGTGTATATATGCCTAACCTTTCAGAAAAAGCGTGATGTTATTTTTTTATGGAAAAGACAAACGAGCAGACGGTTCACGTGATGGTAAGTGATTTCGTCGCCCATAGACACACGCAAATCCGGAGAGTCGCGAGTGCTTTATTAACCTGGGAAGTAGGATATAATAAGTTTAATGGATAGGATTGATCGGGGCTAAGGATTTGGAGAGAAAAGGAGTGGGAAAAGAGTAAAGTAGATATGGCCATCCGGCATCTCCAAAAGTCATGCATACTTTATTTTTTTTAATTCTCATTTATTTTACAAGCCGTATATCTTAAGATTAAGTCGGCTTAAAAATAATTACAATATAACAAAATCAAAAGGTGTAACCTTAAAAATTGGGGTTACTATTTACGGAGTATCTATATTGTATTCAAATCTTAAGTTCAATGAGTGTATGATAAATTTTAAAAATGTAGCACTATGTGTAGCAGTGAACCCTGAACTTAAAATTTGATGGAAATGGAAGAGAAGTTCCTCCGCAGAGCACTGAGATTCTTTTAATAGATCTGACCTTTTTATTCGTTGATTTTACACTCCAGAACTAAATGGAGGAGGTCCTCTTCTCTTTCACATTGCGTACAATTTTGATCATCTCTTTTTTTCATGACGAAGTTAAATTAATTTCGTGCGATGTGGTAAGCTCGGGTTCGGAAACAAATAATTAATTCGGTTCTGTTAAGGTTACACGAGGCAAACCAAGCTATGCGTGGTAGTTCATCTACAATGGTCCTGTACCAAATGCCCTAGTCATGCATACTTCATTTTATGTCAACTTTATGAAGTGCCGTGGTACTCCCCGGACGAGCGGGGCCGTATACGTGCAGCAAAAGCTGTACAAAGATGTTATAATCTACCTCTAAAATCTAAAATTATGTTATTAAATAATAATTTCTACACAACGCATTGATAAATTTCGCCATTTCAGATAGTCTTAAATAAAAAAAAATCTGTGACTGAATAAAATAATAATAATAATAGGAAAGTTAGATTAAAGACAAGCTGTTCAGAGCCGCACGCTCGTGTTGTATGTACTTTGGTTGTTTTGATTTCGGGCTAACAGCCGGAGATCAGCGGCCGGGCGGTCGATGTCCCCGATGGGCCAATGTCCTGAGTTTTTACTCGGAACTTAGTTCGCACGCTTCATTGCATAATTATAAATAAAAAATCTGCTTCATTATTTAATAACCATAATGTGTAAGGTTTCTTAAATCTTTTGATACATTTTTATTTAAAAAAAATAGGAAAAATATAAAGAAAGAAAAAATAATGATTGACTTTCTTTTTTGTAAATTTTTCAATTTTTTTTTATCGAGAATAATTGACACTAACTCCTGTTTCCGTTTTCGGAAGTGTTTCCCTGGTACCCTGTATGGCCGATAGCTAGGGACAAAGGTAGTAAAGACAAAGGACTTATTGCGAAGGTAAGAGACATATGTGGACGACAGGTCTTTTGAAAACGCCGGTCGCCGTTTTGACTGAAGCTGCTCTACAGATGCCATCATAACTAGAATACGTGGCTGTAACAACACTGAGAGACCAGGATAGTGGAGGTATATTATAAGTGATAATATGAACCATAGAGCCTACTATAATAGGATTAAAGGGTGTATTCCGTTTTCCCTCTTGATTGTTACAAATAGATATACTCTTACTTCCATCGTTTTGAAAATAATTGAACGATTTGATCCAATAAGGCAAAGCGCTTTAACAAATGTACTGGTTTATCAAAAACAGCGCAAGTGGGTAAATGGTTAAGTAGTGCAGTCATTAAAAATGCACGGGCGTTAAAACAGTCGGTTCAGAAGGATCCTCACTAAATAATGTTATCAGCCATGTATTAATTACACTTTCGATTTGAATGAGAACAGTTAACATTTCCTCATAGTTAAGTACGTGTGAACAGATTCATTTAAAAGATGACTCTTAAACGCCTTTATTTTTAAGTTTCCTCCAAAATGCAGACTTCGAAATGGATTGAATTTCCAAATAATGCGATTTCCAGATAATTCATCTGAGAAAGATTTATTATATTCATTGGAATTCGAAAACGTGTAAATAACCGATAAGACGTTTTGGAAATCTAATAAGAGCTTGGCGTTGTCAAAATAAATAATCAAAACTGACCCATACGAAAAATCGTTTAAGGCGTACGAATGACATATGATAGAAGTTGCCTATCCCAGTCCAATTTCAATGAATGAAATTGTTGCAAAATCAATTTGACGTATAATATAACTCGACCTACGGGCCCAGGAACATCATATTGGCACGCAATTGGAGATAATGTGTTGAGTTTTGTGACACGACGATCTTCTATGTTCACGGTGAACATAAATGCATCGTAGCTAAATGACCACTGTAGCCCTAAGATCTTCAAGTTCGCATCAGGCTCATCAAAATTAATGTTAGCCGTATGTCAATCAGCGATTAGAAGAGATTCAATAAACTCAAGAGAGTTGCTGACCCTTTTAACAATCTCGAAGCCCCTAGCCTTAAGTAACCCCCTAGGTTCATTTCTGATTCTTAAGTATTCAGACAACGAGGATATGGATAACAATCGTCATCCATGTACGTATTGTTCTCAAGCACGAGAAATGCGAGTGAAATCGTGAGAGCGTTCACCTGATCACAACTGTCGTAGCACTCTCAGTGCGAGGAATGAACAGCTATGAAGGCCAAAACATACTCCCTTAAATTGGTAAGTGTCTAGCGGTATAGCGAGGTTAAATACATATAAGAATTTTAGGAACTTGCGATCTTCCTCACTAACTAAAATCTGTTGATACATCTGCTTGATGTCAGGTGTAAACGCGATTGGGTAAAGCTGAAAATCTAAAAGTAATTCAAAAATATATTTATGTAGGTTATATAGCGTACAAAATATCATTTAGCGATAGAATTTTGAATTTTCCGAATCATTTTCGTTCAAGGTTTTAGAATTTGTGTCCATCACAATGCGCCATCTTGTCTTATCTAATCTGGAAATTGTATGATGTGGTATATAATAACCAGTGAGATGTAAATCAGTTTTAATAATACAAATGTATACCTTTTAATTATGTTTATTGATTATAGAAAGGAGTACGACCCTTTCGTAATGTGAAATTTGCGTTCAGGGTACATAGTGTTTTTTAACGTTTGAATAAGAATTGCCAAGAGTAAACGCTACAGAACCTAGACGCTAACGTCCCGTAGAATCACAGAAAAAATAATTTTTGATAATCTGTTCATTTTCAATAGCAGCGAAAATGCAGGTCGGGCGCATTGCACCTCCTCTAGTTACTGAAATTTTCTAAGTTATCGTTAACTAAGCGCGGCTCCTCTATTAAAGTACAGAGTGAAATTTGAGAGCGTGTATTATCGACGATAACAGTGTTATCTTCGACAGAAGCGATAGCGGAATAAATATTAGCGAGTATAATGGTAGCGGTCCCGATAATGGTATAACCAAAAATAGTCTCGAAAGACCCTTGGTCGATGAAGTTGGCATACCCATTGGTCCAGCGGCGCAGCCTAAGACCCTGGATCCTTTAAAAACGTTATGGCCCTGCACGATCCTACATCCCATAAATTATATATCCCATAGATACAGCCGCATTTTTATATTTCGCGAAACATTGCTCGCTCCGCTCTCATTTTTAATTCGTTTTTAATCGGTTTTCATGGTCGCTACGCCCCATATACAACATAATATTACATAATTTTTGGCTATATTCATATATGTTGTAATAAAAACCTCTTCGTAAAGTT